>OVAN01011804.1:0-14318 GCA_900406275.1 Anastatica hierochuntica | reverse complement strand
TGATTTAGACTCGTGTTTAATCTAAGATTTTATTAGAATGCTCTGGGAGATGGTTTGTGAAGGGGAAGTTAGTAGAAAAGTTAACAGATCCGGGAAGAACCTTGGCCAGGTGAACCGGGGTGTTACAGAAACATTCTCGAATTCAACTTATGGTCAGAGCATTCGTTCTCGTTTTGGTAACGAGCATCAGTCTTATGTCCATATTTTATTAATGTATAACACATCAACAACCAAATTCTTTACATGATTAAGTTCGACCTGTCGCAAATCAAAACTTATGTTTCACCGTGAGATGTTTTTTTCTCGGCAAATATCATTTTATTTCATCATAATCTAAGGTACAATTCAAAGTTTTACATTCTATATCATTGTACCTACACTTACAACCACTTAATAACATATTGTTGAGACACTAATCGAGCCTTTTTAGCTAATTCGTCTTCTTGAGTATTCAAAATTTGTCTAATATGTTGAAATTTCAGTGCCTTTGCTCTCTTAATTTGCTCGTCAATGTCTTGAACATATGCACCAAATCCTTGAAGAGTATTATGATTCTTCTTGGGGACTTCAATCTTGTGCCTGAGATGAGAATAGATTGTCATATTATCACCACAAATTTTTTTTTTTCATATCCCAGATTACTCACTTTATTCACAACATCTCTCAACGCCAACATTTCAGCTTCTAAAGGCGATGCTATAGGTTCTACTATTGAAGAACCCTGAAGAAGTGGTCTATTACTTAAATCATGGAGTATCCAAGCTAGACCTACCTTTCGGTCTCGTGAGATCTAAAAGCACCTACGAAGCCCCTTGTGAGTTTCAGCTCACCATTTATCATTGGTCTAGGAAGTTGATGGTCATTGTCTTTAGAATGTTCATCCTGGATCGGAGATGTTAAAAATGTGGTATGTATTGAGTTAATAACAAAGATGACATGAATATATAATGATTTCCAGTTTTATAGCAACAAATGGTGATCATACTAAACCATGCAAAAAGAAAATCATCAATCAGAGTGTCTCGCATGAATAGGCCTTTCGAGTTTCTTAAATCTACTCAATTTTTTATGTTACCTGAGATGCCTTATTTCACATTCTTTGTAGAACTGGTTATAACGACAAAACAAAACAAAAATTTGAGTGACAGTGGATCATAATGCTACTTTATTATAGATTACTCGTAGCGAAAAAATTAATTTGAACTAACAAATGAATGAGTTTTATGAATTTCAAACATAATCATAATATAATTAGTTGGATTGAGGAATAACTATCACACGTAGGGAAAATGTTTTTTGTGTAGAATGTTCAGAGAGAAAAGATATGCACTGAATCACTGACCATCTCACTGAAAGGCGTTTTACCGGTTTTTGTCGACCCACGACCATATTTAGATCTCAAGCTTAATTAATTTCATATCAAACTCACCCATATTCAATTTTGTTTCTTTCGACATCTTGAAAGCCACTGAATGGCCAAAGGCTACCGCTTTCACCAGTTTCAGAATAAGGCCTCATCTTCTTGTGTAGGCGAAGGGAAATTGAAGTGCATATATATAGCCAAGTAATAATGTGGGTCTCTGATGGTTGGATTTCTTGCGGCAATTGATAAAGGAACATGTCTCAAGATCGCATTTTGTAAACGATTTATGAGTCTTCAAAATATCTAGACAAGTAAATGCGCTTAAATGAGGAGAGAAGGGTGATGAAAGAGTTCTGTATAGAACGAGAAGATGTAAAGGAGGAGACGAAATGAAGAAGATGAAAGTTTAATTAATAAATTGGAAAAAATATAGAAGGCACGTGTCCTGTTTTGTCGTGCTGATATGACGAGCAGATGGAGAGAATTATTCAAAATTCACATATATGATTTCTACAATTTGTAACTCTATAAAAAGAGGCTTTAGAAGCCACAAAATAATAACAATGAACCCGCTTTTTCCATAAAAAAGTATTCAGTTTAGAGAGTAATTTATCATTTTGTTCTTTGTAAACATTTCTTGTCTTTGGTGTAAAGCAAAGACCTCTCGGCAATATCAAGTGTTTGCCACAAGCACTTATGTAGCCATTCACCATTTCTTTCCAATCATCAACATTTTCAAGGTGTCTGTAAGCTTCAGGTGTTCTGCATCTAGCTCATGCGGGTGTTCGTCAAGGAATTCCATAACCTGAAGTTGTGTTCGTCGTGTAGAGCAATTGGGTCACAGGTTTAATACACATCTGGTTAATGTTTCATGACTAGAATCATGTTTAGGATTATCCTCTACCTCGTCCAAAGATCGCTGGTCCTTATCCTTAGGGATGTACGTATCACCTAGACTTCAATAGACATGGTTTTTTTTTTTATTTTAGAGATGAACTAAATAAGTTAAAATTAAATTAAAATTCAAATTCTTCAACCAATCAAATTATAATGTTAATGTTGAAAGTTCATGTATCAACGAGACGGAGCGAAAATGACTTAAATGTACTTTCATTTAATATATTGGAGGAGTAGAAGTAGGGATGTTAAATATAAGGCCAGAGCCTAGCCCTTTTTTATTTAGAATAAATCCAACCCTATTTTAACTCAGCCTTATTTTAACCTTATTTCAATCAAGGGTTAGGGTTGGTACCAAGGTTAGCCCATTTAATTTTCATGCAATAAAAAAACAAATGTTAATGTATATATAACTAGCCTATTTAAGCAGATTTTTTTTAGTTTAAACGAGAAAAATAATTTAACAGTTTTGACGAGAAAACAAAATTTGTGATTTTGGCAGGAGAAACGAAATTTCGCGATTTTGGTGGGAAAGCAAAATTTCACAATTTTGACGGAAAAAAGCGGTTTTGGCAAGGAAACTGAATTTTGCGATTTTGGCGGGAAAACGGAAGTTTTCTTTTTTGGCGGGAAAGATAACTTTTGCGGTTTTGGCGAAAAAACTGAAATTGCGGTTTTGGCGGAAAAACGGAATTTTGCGGTTTTGGCGGGAAAGATAACTTTTGCGGGTTTGGTGGGAAAATTGAATTTTTTAGTTTTGGCGGGAAAACTGAAATTGCGGTTTTGGCGGGAAAACAAAATTTTGCAGTTTTGGCGGGAAAGATGACTTTTGCGGTTTTGGCGGAAAAATTGAATTTCCTCTATTTGGCGGGAAAACGGATTTTTGCGGTTTTGGCGTGAAAATTGGATTTTGCGGTTTTGGCGGGAAAACTGAAATTGCGGTTTTGACGAGAAAATGGTTTTGTGGTTTTGGAGGGAAGATGACTTTTGCGGTTTTGGCGGGAAAACATAAATTGCAGATTTGGCGAGAAAACAAAATTTTGCAGTTTTGCAGGAAAGCTGAATTTTGAGATTTTGACGAAAAAATTGGATTTCGCGGTTTTGGCGGGAAAACTATATTTTACGGTTTTTGTGGGAAAATGAAATTTGCCTTTATCACACACCATCGGAAAATAGAAAGTGATTGAAGAACTTACCCTGATTACACACCATCGTCGCTTCTCGAGAGAAAGATGAAGAAACTAATACACCAAAAAATGAAAAACAGTTGTTTTAGCCATGTTAGTACCTAGTTTAAAAATAACCCAACTCATTTTGGTCTTATATAAGTTATAAAATCACAGAAAGGTTGGGATAAATCTATTATATAAGCCCAAGACAATATCCCTGTGAGGGTTAGATCTCACACCTAATTTCGATTAGGTTTAGGATAAATAAAATGAGGAGAACGAAGTGGGACGAATCCCGTTTGAGCCAAAGATGAATTGAACGAAAGTTGTGTTTATTGATGACGATCGAAACCTTACAAAAGAAGAGGGAATTGTACAATGAAATGAAAGCTTTTTATGTGTTATATTCACTAAAAAACCTAAATGCGGCCAGCCTCTCTATCTCAATGCCTTCTTCTTTTTTATAGCTCTTAGCCTTTCTCGGAGTCAGTTACCAGACTCTGAGATCTCCTCTCCAGGGATCTCGGAAACAGCCTCATTTCTTTGACCCATCGAAACGGCGTCACTAAGCCATCCTCCCCTTGCGTAATGGGCTTATGAGAATGGTGGCCCACTAGTTCCTTCATTCCTTATTCGTGCCTTCTCCCTTTACTGGGCTTACAAAATCTAGGCCCGACAGTTGCCCCCAGTATCTAGGGCCGAAAGTTTGTTGGGTCTTGATATGAAACCTATCAAGATTTCGTAATGGTTAGCCGCTGCAAAAGATAGTCATCAATCTCCACGTGGAGATTTAGTTTGTTTACAATCAACGGTCAAGATTTCTCGTATCTGATCAGACGGCTTTGGTTGCGAGAAAACGAAGGGTTCTACTTTGGAAATCACTCTGATTTGAAAAGATATAAAGCAGTCATTAACTACTAATCTCCACTTTCTCACGCATCTCACGATCTCCCAGGTAGGTTCCTTTTCGACTTCTTCTCTTAAACCATTGTAACTTCTTTGTTTTTAGGAAACGATCTTAGATCTTTCCTTTCTAGCCTCCGCTATTAGTTCCCCTTTCTTCTTACGGTTTCTTTCAATCTCCCTCCGATTTTCTCTTCTCGTTTCTCTGGAGATGGAGTCCACCAGAAGCAATGCCGGAAGCTCCAAATCTCTAAAAGAAGGTCGTAAACGCAGGCAGACCAAAAAGACAATGATCGATAAAGCTGCTTCCATAGCCATAAAAACAGAGATGTTTTCTAGGGCTCTCACCATCGTCGGGCCCGGAGGTGTCATCTTTGGTCCGCATCAGGCTTCCACCTTGTCTCACCAAGAAATTTGTAACCTAATGGTTAAAGCCGAAGTTACCAAGGAATTGATGGCGGTTTCGTCATCTGTCGAAACCCCAGAACACGCTCCACCGGGCTGGTTCTGTGTTCATGAGAAATATATTTCGAAATGCCATCTCCGATTCCCTCTTCCCATTATTTTACTAGACCTTCTTGACCGCTATAATCTTGCACTTCCCCAGTTATGTCCGTCGGTGATTAGGGTAGTAGTAGGTTTAATTGTTAGGTCTAGGGAGGAAGGCATCGAGTTTGGAATCCAAAATTTAGTTAACCTTTACACCATTAAGGAAAGTAACCCAACCAAAGGAGCTGGAGGGACTTATTACCTCGCAGCTCAACCTGGTCGTGGGGTCTTTACTTTCACTGTCAACGATGAATTCTGGAGACAAAAATTCTTTTTCGTTAGGGTTGACCCAGTTACGGTCCCAGTGGGTCGCGTGATGCGTACCTCTTGGACCCGTTTGATTGGTTAGGGATCCCTGTTTTTCTCTTTGACTATTCTTTTATTGAACCAAAAAATTTAACAAGTTTGCTTCTGTTTCAGGTATCTTGGACCCTCCTCAGATCACTCTGAAACTCACTCGGGCTTTAGTTAGACGACTTAAACAAGGTTCTACCAATTGGTCAGCCTTCCCATCCCTCAGGATTCGCAAGGCTAGGTTCTCAGAAATCTATGGGATCACCTTTCCTGGCCCCATTCCGATCACTCAACTTGAGAGTAAAGTTCCTACCCTTCATTCGTGTTACTATTTTTACTGGTTTATGCTCCAGCATATGAGTTTGTTTTTATTGCCTTTTTGTAGCCTCTGAGGACGAGGTCCCTATCGATATTTCCACTGAAGCTAGCACCTCAGAAACTATCAAATACATGCCTCTCCAGCCCTTTTTTAGATCAAATGATGTTAGGTCTCGACAGACCAAACATTCTGCAGGCTCCCAGTCTTGCGGGAGTCTGAATGATAAGGTCTCTGCTGGTTCCTTTCGTGACACCATCAGAGACATGTTGGATGATGGATCATCGAAACCTGTTCAAGTCGTTAAACCAATCTCAAGAGTTCGTGAATTCAGTCAAGAACAAGGAGTCGAGGTTGGTCCCTTTGACCAAAGTGTTATTGATCCTTATGGGAAGGAGGTTGTCATATCTGGAGAGAATGTTGTTCAGAGACCTGGAACAAGTCCCCACCTACCTAGAGGTAGTCAGGACTCGGATTGTCCCCCTGCTAAAAGGACCCATTCCAATTCTGGTGACAAGGCATCCAGGCCTTCCTCCTCTTCTACTAGAGGCTCCCCTGGAGCTTGGAACTTTGCTCACGGGGGACCTGGATTTGTTTTGGATGACAACTAGGGGTTAGCCACCTTGATGAGGTACATGAAGCAGGTCGGATGCCCCTTTCCAACCGTTAACAACTTAAGGAACAGAGCAAGCTATTTGGATGTTGCATACTATCTGGGTCAGGTAACTAATGTACCTTTCTAGCTCTTGCTTGCTTATCACGTGATTCGACTAATGAATTTCTATTATGTTGTGTTCAACTGGCCAATGCCATTAATCGTCCAACCCTTGGGTATGAGAATATGTTCGATGATTTTCCCGATGTTCAAGAACTAGAAGATGTGAAGACTGCCTTCCAGGAGGCTAAAAATATGCTTGACTAGTCTAGATTGGAGGTCCAGAGGTTTCAGGCTCAAGTAGGTGAGCTGACCTCTCAGTTGGAAGCTCGTGATGGTAAGGTGGCTGATCTGAGCCTGGAATTGAAGGTGAAAAATAAAAGGATCCTTGATTTGGAGGGTGCAAAGAGGAAGGCTGATGCTCAGGTGAGTGAGCTCATTTCTGCTAATAAGGATCTGATTATCAACAAAGAGGATGAAATTAAATGTGTTGTGAGAGCTGGGAAGAGAGAAGTGATTGGGGCTTATCGAAAGTTCCTTAATTCTATTAAGGACAAGTTTAAAAAGAAGAAAGATGAGGTATTTGCACAGATATATGCCCAAGAGGTTCAAGCCAACATTGAGCTTCTGTTAGGCCTCATCTCGAAGGAGATCAAGAGCGTTCAGGATGAGCACGAGCGTCTTGTGGCTTTGCTACCTTCAGCCGTTGAAAATTTCGATAAGTCTCTGATCTCTGACTTTTCAGTTTCGAAACTTCCCCTCCCTCAGCTTTCTGATAGCTTAGGTCCCATGGAGGTTGTAGTTCCGGACCCTACCAGGCCAGAAAAGGTGAATGATCAAGAGCTTACTTAGGAGGCATCTAAGGCTAGCGAGCCCAAAGACCAAGTGATGGAGGGTGTGGAGGTTCAGGTAGCGGATGATCAGGGTGCCTGATGCTTTCTTTTATCTCGCAAGCTACTAGGTTCTTCTTATTGGTTTTTAGACTTTGCTCCATGTTGGGCTTTTTTCATACTTCTCGTTAGATTCGGAGCCTGGAGAGGCCTTTAAACTCGTAGACTCAGAGTTTGGGAAGACTCTTAAACTCTTAAACTATGGAGCTTGGAAAGGCCTTTAAACTCTTGAACTTTTCAATGCATACTAATGCATTTTTATTAAATATTTCGGATTAAGGTAACTTTTTTTGTAATTTTACGGAAATGACCCAGAGGTTTCTTGTTGGGCTTAGAGTCTAAATAATATAGCATCTTGTATGAGGGGTTAATTTGTTGACTTAGGTTGCAAGATGGCTTGCTTACCTTTTGGGCCCTGTTAAATTTGCATAGTCTATGAACTTTCACCCGGACCCTTCCGGGGCCTCTTACGGTTCAGGTTTTGTAGACACCTTGAGGGCTTAGAAGTCTTTGGCGACTCAGGTACCTGGGCGACTGAACCTGAACGTTGGAGCTCTAAAGCTCCTTAATTATTTTTGGATTTTGCGTACTTGGACTCGAATAATAGGCTTTCATGACTTTTCAAATGTTTCCAGGTTTCTAGGAACCTGAATTTGCATGATAGGGTTTTAAGACCTTTTCAAAAAAATTTTAGGTTTCTAGGAACCTGAGTTTGAATGATAGGATTTTAAGACCTTTTATTAGGTTTCTAGGAACCTGAATTTAAATTATAGAATTTTAAGACCTTTTATTAGGTTTCTAGAAACCTATATTTGAATGATAGGATTTTAGGACCTTTCGAAAGTTTAGGTTTCTAGGCACCTAAATTTGAATGATAGGATTATAAGACCTTTCGAATGTTTAGGTTTCTAGGAACATGAATTTGAATGATAGGATTTTAAGACCTTTCGAATTTATTTGACCTATTATTCAAACGTTTTGTAATGTAAGTTCACGTCGCGAAATCGAACTGTCTGGAAGTGTTGAGGCCTGATGGTCGAATGTCCGGTGACCAAAACATACAACCATCTAGATGCCTGGACCATTGAGATGGTTCTTGATGAGGTGGGGGTTGAACTCATCGAAAGAGCTGCCTACTTACCCTGTCAAGGGATCAAGCCTAACATAGTTCGATGTTTTCTGGTACCTAATGGTAGTATTTCTTGAGATTCATGGCGTTCCATGATCGTATCTCTAGTACCCCGGTTTGTACCTTTACGAGCTTATAGACGTCCGGTCGTACCACATGGGTGATCCGATACGGACCCATTGGTCCCTAGTTTTCCGGCACCTCGCTCTTTGGTGTTATCAAATACTTTTCGAAGTACGAGGTCCCCGATCACGAACCTTCGTGATCTGACCTTAGAGTTGTAGTGTCGTGCCATCGCCTGCTGATAGTTTTGGATGAGGGTGAAGGCTTGGTCTCGTAGCTCCTCAATTAGTACGAGGTTGTCTATCAGTAATTGGTTGTTATCCTCTGAGTTTGAAGTACATAAGCTCCGTCGAAGGCTTCCAACCGATACTTCGGTGGGAACAACAACTTCCATCCCATAGGCTAGAGAGAAAGGGGTCTCTTCGGTTGTCCTTCGCAGGGTGGTTCGACATGCCCAGAGAACCTCGGGAAGTTTCTCGGCCCAAGATTTCTTTATAGTACCTAAGCGCTTCTTTAGGTTAGCTAATATTTACTTATTAGCAGCCTCCGCTTGGTCGTTCCCTTGAGGGTACCTCGGAGTAGATGTAGTAAGGCGTATGTTCCAGGTGTCACAGAATATTCTGAAATCTTCGGATATAAATTGAGACCCGCTATCGTAACGATTTTGTATGGTACTCCATGGCGACATACGATATCTGGCCATACGAAGGTCTCTACTTCGACCTTAGTGACTTGCTAAAGAGCTTCTGCTTCTATCCACTTTGTGAAGTAGTCAGTTAGAACTAGTAGAAAGCGTAGCTTTTGTTGTCTGCCTGAAGGCACAAGTGGTCCGATGACATCCATGGACCATCCCATAAAAGGATAGGGTGCCGATATTGAAGATAGTTTCTCAGTTGGCTGGTGAATTATCGGGGCGTGTCTCTGATATTTATTGCATTGGGAGGAGTATGTCTCGCAGTCTGCGATTATAGTTTGCAAGAAGTAGCCTTGTCTTTTGATTCGCATAGCTAATGCTCGGCCACTAGAATGGTTTCCGCATGATCCTTCATGCACTTCTGCCATGAGCTTAAGGGTGTCGAGACCGTGAACACATCTTAGGTAAGGTTCCAAGATGCTCTGTTTGTAAAGGTTGGATTCAATTATGCAATACCTTGCGCTTAATGCTTTGAGTTTTTGAGCCTCNCTTGGGGGGGGGGGGGGGGGCGGCTATACCCTCCCGAATGTATTGTATAATGGGAATTCTCCAATCCTCTCTTCAAAGTATTTTGTCATGGAGAGATAACGGAGGATTTTGCGTTGGTTTCGAGTCACTATCTAACCCTTCGTGACTCAGGATCGTTCCCCCCGGAGGTATTATGGGAATCAGGCTCCACAGAGTCTCTGTTCTCAGCAATACCTTCTGCACTCGTATCGGAATCTTGGGTTTGGATCGTGCCCCTAGAGGTATTATGGGATTCAGACTCTAGAGGAATTTTGTTTTCGGGGTTGTCTGCTGTGTAAACACTTGATCCCAAAACCTGACTCGTGCCCCCGGAGGCTCGTCTTTTGATATTGCGGATTCTGGTTTTCGGGAACCAAAAGGTAGTGAGAACCTGAGTGAGGGACTCGTTTTGAATAGCTGCAGTGGTTATTTCCTGAGACTGAGTTTCCACCTTTTGATCTTCCGAATCATCTTTAATCGCATCTTTGATAGCTATGTCGATGCTCGGCCTATTTATACCCTCTACAGGTATGATTCTTTTAACAATAGGGTCCGAGGTGGAGGCTAATGCCGTTAAAGCATCAGCGGAGGAGTTTTCTCCATGGGGGATCCTCGTTAGCTTGAATTTATCGAACTGTTTCGTGAGGTTTTGGACAACCTCGAGATATGCCCCCATTCTCTCGTCCCTCGTTTCGTACTCTCCATGAAATTTGCTAACTACTAGCTGAGAGTCGCTATATGCATTTAGTTCTCGGATCCCGAGTCCTATTGCCAATTTTAAGTCTGCGATTAACGCTTTGTGTTCAGCTTCGTTTTTTGAGGCATTGAAGCCTAATCTGTAAGATTGCTCGATTATTTCACCCGTTGAAGAAGTTAGCCTTAAGCCGATTCCAGAGCCCTGTTTCGAGGAGGCTCCATAAACATGGAGGGTCCATTTTGGGGCGATCGAGTCGGTGTCAACGTGTTCGGTGGCTAGTTCATTGACAAAGTTAGCCAGAACCTGAGCTTTAGCTGCAGTTCAAGGTCGATATTCTATGTCGTATTCGCTAAGCTCGATGGCCCATTTAGCGAGGCGTCTGGATTGGTTGGGGCTGTGTAGTATTGAGCATAAAGGCTTGGACGTTATTACGACGATCGAGTGCGACTGGAAGTATGGTCAGAGCTTCCTGGCTATCGTAACTACTGCCAGAACTAGCTTCTCCATAGCCGAGTATCGTGTTTTGGCGTCTATCAGACTTTTAGTGGTGTAGTAAACAGGTTTGTGTTCATTCTGCTCTTCTCTTACCAATACTCCGCTAACAGCAGTCGGGGAGATGACAATGTAGAGATACAGAGGTTCTCCCACGACAGGGTTGGAAAGTATCGGGGGCTCAGAAAGGTAAGCCTTAAGTTGTTTGAAGGCTTCTTCATATTCATCGTCCCAACGAAACTTTTTGTTGTTTTGCAGGAGTTTGTAGAATGGGAGGCATTTGCCAGTTGACCGAGAGATGAATCGGTTCAGAGCTGCGATTCGTCCCATTAACCTTTGCACCTCCCTGGTCATTTTCAGTGACGGTATTTCTAGGAAGGTGGCTATCTGGTTGGGGTTAGCTTCGATTCCTCTCTCAGTTACGAGGTACCCGAGGAATTCTCCAGACGGTACCCCGAAGGTGCATTTAGCGGGGTTAAGTGTCATATCATACATATTGAGGATATCAAAACATTCTTTAAGGTGCCTGACATGATCTCCGTTGGAGGATTTGACCAGCATGTCATCTATGTAGATCTCCATCGTTTTTCCAAGTTGTTTGGCGAACATTTTGTTTACGAGCCTTTGGTAGGTGGCTCCAGCGTTTTTCAACCCAAAGGGCATGACTTTATAACAGTATGTTCCCCGTTCTTTAATAGAGGCGGTTTTTTCTTGATCCTCACGGTCCATCATTATTTGATTATATCCTGAGAAAGCATCCATGAAGGACAATAGCTGGTGTCCAGCGGTTACTTCAACTAAGTGATCGATATGAGGTAATGGGTAGCTGTCTTTAGGACATGCTTTGTTTAGGTTAGTGAAGTCAACACATGTTCTCCATTTCCCATTTTTCTTTTTGACAACTACCGGGTTAGCTAGCCAATCAGGGTAATGGACCTCTCAGATTGTGTCTCTTTTCATTAATCGGTCGACGTCATCGTTGACGGCTTGGGCCTTTTCGTGGCCAAGCTTGTGTCGCTTCTGCTTTATGGGTTTAAATGTCGGGTCTACGTTAAGCTTGTGTGTAGTTACCTTTGGATCGATACCTTTCATGTCGCTGGTGCACCATGCAAAGGTTTCGACGTTATCTTTAAGGAAGCGTACAAGCTTATCCTTGATTTGGGAGGGTAGCTCAGACCCAATGCGGATGCATTTTTTAGGGTGTACTTCGTCGATGCAAACTTGCTCGGTGAGGTTCCGTGGTGGACCCCGGATGTTTTGTTGCATTGCTTGCTGCTCCCGAATCTGTAATTGCTATTGGGCAGACTCCTTGGTAATCTGTAAGCCTCCCAGGTAGCAAACCCTAGATATTTTATGGCTACGTTGGATTGTATCTATCCCAACGGAGGTTGGGAATTTTACACATTGGTGATATGTCGATGCTATTGTCCTCATCTTATGGATCCAGGGTCTCCCTAGTATTGCATGAAACGGGGCTAGTTTATCGATTACCACGAAGTTGACCATCTTCATAACCCCTCCAGCTATCACTGGAAGCTTGATGGTTCCTAGAGACATGGTCATTTCCCCGGAGAAACCCACGAGGTTAGCTTTCTGATCAGAGATCTCATACTCATCTATCTCCATCCCTTTCATGGCGTTATAGAAGATAAGGTCAACTGAGCTTCTTGTGTCATCCATTAACTTGGGTACTTCATACCCGACTACGTTAAGGGTTATGACTAAGGCGTCATCATGAGGTCGATCAAGTTCTAAAGTCTCGCTTTCCCAGAAGGAGATCTTAGTGTTAGGCTCCTGTTCGGGTGGCTTTTACCAAACACTGGACTCAGCCTTCTGTTGATGACTCTTAATCGCATTCACCAATTTTTGACAAATGTCTGAGCCTCCGAGAATGTAGTCGACCCTCGAGTCAAAAGACTGTCGACTTGAGGCCTTTTCGAATAAGGCAGCTTTCGTTCCTTCAGGTAGGGGATTCGGAGCCTCAATACGGAGGCTCTTTCCTTCAGGAAATTTCCCGAGGATCATGTCGATTCTTTTCTTGGGAGCGGGGGGTGGCGAATCAGTCTCCTTCTCAGGTGACCTGTCCCGTTTCGGAGAAGCATCCCGTGGGGCTCTCGTTTGGAAGGGTGGAGGTTTCTTCAGGTATACATTTTTTATTTCCCCAGCAGAGAACTTTGCCGCTAACTGGCGTTGAAGGTCCCAACATTCATCTGTGGAATGACCCTTCCTTTCGTGGTAAGAACAGAATGTGTTCTCATCGAATGATTTGGTCCAGGGAGCCTTGCTTGCTGTCATAACGAGTTTGTCTTGTTGTAACTCATCGACTGCATACAAATGCTTGCCTTGGGTTTGGTTATTGTGGAAATTACCCTTCTTAGCTTGACCTTTCATTTCTTGAGGGTCAGCTTTCGAGTATGTTTGAGGTTTCTTGTGGATTTTATCCATTGCAGCGGTCTCCTCCTCGAGAGTTGTTACGGGTGATTTTGGTCGTTCTTTGTAATCATTATGGAAGCTGGAGGTCGATGAATGTTTAGCAAAGGTGGTTTGAAAGTACTCTAAGCTAAGAGATCAACAATGGCGAAAAGGAAATGTTGTATTGAATTTTTAGCCTAGGATTTCGTGTGTGCATGTTTTACCCTTAAGCTTTATATTTATACATTGAGTTCATGATTATCCCTCCAAGAATTGGATATATCATAATTATCTACAAAATATATGCATATTTATCTAGAATATATATCATCATCTAGAAATTTAATAGTAAAAATAAGTATGAGTCGGCGATCGTCTGGCTTCCGGCTATGCAGGGTCGTATGACTTCCTGCTTCCGGCTATGCAACGTCGTCTAGCTTCCTGCTTCTGGGCATTCCCCTGCTTTGAGTTCTTACTGTTGTACTCCATCTAAGCCTATGATTAGATGCGTGCAGCTGATTTTGATTTCTTCTCTTTCCTTTTAATTCATTCTTTATTTTTTCTCTCGCATTTTAACGTCATCTTCTTCCTTTTTCTGCTAAACTCTTTGCTTTCAGAATCACTGTCGAGCTTTTCATCCGCGATTTAAGGTTACATCCTCTTCTTCCTTCTTCTTTTCGCTTCTATTAGGATAGATCCCAGAGAACAGCTCTTAGGGTTTTGAATTAGCCTTAGCTTCTAAGCTTTCTTGCCCTGATCAAACCTTAGATTCAAGATCAAAACCCTTCTGAACCCAAAATGAACAGCTCTGGTGATGAGTTTTCTCCGGTAGCTTCATCTTCGATCGGTGCTCGAGTTCGAAAGAGGCATCTGATTAGGACTAGTCCCTCTACCAAGGCTGAAGGATCTTCCGAGGACACAAAGATCCCTGAAGCCAATCCTCAGCCCTTGCGATCTGCTGAGGGTCCAGAGCTCCTAAAGGTAGGCCCTTTTTCTAATGTGAGGTCTAAGATCTTGGAAGATTTGCGGCGGTAGTATTCCATCAGGGAGAGTGCCCATCTGAGGGTTCCTGGGAAGGATGAGAGGGCTTCTGAATGCCCAGGAGATGAGATAGCTATGCATGAAGGTTATTTCGAGGCTGGAGTCAGGGGTACGATACCGGCCCTGGTGAGGAAAGTCTCGGAACACTTCAACATCTGTCCTTCCCAGCTAAATCCGCCTTCTTGGAGGATCCTTACTGATGCAACCCTGGATCTTCTGAAAGAGAGATCTGAACTTTTCTTTTATG
>OVAN01011803.1:0-14320 GCA_900406275.1 Anastatica hierochuntica | reverse complement strand
CCCTAAGAATCTCACGTGTGAAGCATGTTCACAAGGGAAACTCATAGTTAGCCCATCACTAGTTGAAGTAACTAGAGAAACAATAAACTTTCTGGAAAGAATACAAGGCGACATCACATGTACGTCTATTATCAACCCGCAATTTGGCGTTTGCGAGGTTACTATCTCAAATAATTCGATTAAAAGCTCATTTTCCAGATTTTCCTTTGAAAACTATACGCCTTGATAATGCTGGTGAATTTATGTCCCAAACATTTGATGCTTATAGTATGTCCATGGGGGTAAGAGTTGAACATTCTGTGGCACATGTACATACACAAAACGGTCTAGCAGAATCCTTTATAAAACGCATACAATTAATTGCTAGACCATTGCTAATGAGATCAAAACTCTCAATCTCAGCTTGGGGACACGCAATTTTACATGCAGCATAACTAATTTGCATCAGGCCATCTAGTGAGCATAAATATTTCTCATCACAATTAATTTCGGGTCAAGAGCCAGACATATCCAATTAGGAAATCTACTAGTTGATATGATACCACATGTTAAGAAAATAGGGATTTGAGAACTTGTAAATTTATATTAATGAATAAAGTGAGCCCTTATATAGGGAGATACAACAAAGCCAAAGCCAAATAGGAAATCTACTAAGAGATAAACATAAGGAAAACTTGGTCACCAAGTCAAGTCTATAATGGGCCTAATACTAAAGTGGGCTTGTGAGAAGCCCATTAGGCTTTTGGTTATGGCAGCCACTAAATGGTTCATAAGACTCCCCCTTAGATGTCATAACCATAAAGAGTTTGTAATACATTTTTGATGTTGCCTCGTTAAAACCTTTCCAGGAAAATCCAAAGGGATAAAACCATGGTAAAGGAAAAAGAGTACAACACATATTACTCCCCCTGTTTTGTACCTCACTGAATGTCCTTCAGTCTTCTCATTCCGATTTGATGTATTAGTTTCTTGAACGTAGAGGTTGGCAGCGACTTGGTGAATAGATCTGCAGAGTTATCACTTGAACGAACTTGCAGGACTTGGACTTCACAATTTTTATGCAACTCATGCGTGTGGAAGAACTTTGGCAGGATGTGCTTCGTCCTATATCCTTAGATGTATCCGTCTTTCAGTTGGGCTATGCACGCGGCATTATCTTCGTACATTATGGTTGGCGCCAATTTCTCTTCAGCAATTCCGCAATCTGCGCGGATATGATGTGTCATGGACCGCAGCCAGACACATTCATGGTTGGCCTCATGTACGGCCAAAATCTCGGCGTGATTAGATGATGTAGCCGCTATTGTCTACTTCATAGATCGCCAAGATATAGCAGTATCACCATGCGTAAAGACATAACCTGTCTGAGAACGAGCATTGTGTGGATCTGAAAGATAACCTGCATCAGCAAAACCAATTAACCCTTCTTTGGGCTGGTTAGTATAAAATAAACCCCAAGTCATTCGTTCCTTGTAGGTAACGAAGAATATGTTTAATTCCGTTCCAGTGCCTTTGGGTTGGACATGAGCTAAATCAAGATAATAAATTCACGGCAAAACAAATGTCTGGCCTAGTATGGCTTGCCAGATACATTAAAGCTCCTATGGCACTTACATATGGCACTTCGGGACCAAGGACCTTTTCATTGTCTTTCTTTGGACCAAACGGATCTGTGTCCGGGCCAAGGGATCTCACGACCATTGGGCTAGTTAATGGGTGAGATTGGTCAATATTAAATCGTTTGAGTACTTTTTCTGTATATGCCATTTGATGCACAAGGATGCTATGTTTAAGGTTCTCAATTTGTAATCTCAAACAAAATTTCGTTTTCCCTAAGTCTTTCATTTCGAATTCTTTCTTTAGATACTCAACTGCTTGGGAAATTTCTCCAAAGATTCCTAGGATATTTAGATCATCAACATAAACAACAATTATCATAAAGCCCTTTTCGAATTTCTTGATGTATATACATGGGCTTATTGGGTCATTCTTATAGCCCTCTTTTACGAAGTACTCGCTTATTCTATTATACCACATTCGCCCAGATTGTTTAAGCCCATACAGTGATTTGTTCAGCTTTATACAACATTGTTCTCGAGAACTTGCTGCGTTTGGCAGCTCAATACCCTCTATAATTTTCATATAAATTTCATTATCCAGTGGACCATACAAATATGCTGCTACTACATCCATTAATCTCAAATCTAAATTTTCTTTTATAGCCAGACTTATTAGATATCGAAAAGTAGTAGCATCCACCACAGGGGAGTATGTCTCCTCATAATCTATTCTAGGTCTGTGAGAAACCTTGTGCAACTAGCCATGCTTTATATCTCATGATTTCACCATTTTCATTTCTTTTCCTCACAAAAACCCATTTGTGTCCAACTGGTTTGACACCAACAAGTGTTCTAATTATTGGGCCAAATACAATTCTTTTCTTTAGAGAGTTTAACTCCACGTCTATAGCTTCTTTCCATTTGTTCCAATCATTTCGTTGATTTCACTCTATGATGGACATGGGTTCATGATCCTCACATTTTTCAATAATTTCAAGTGCTACATTGCATGCAAATATTTCATCAATGCCGACATTCTTTCGGTTCCATTGTATTCCAGACATGACATAATTCATTGAGATCTCTTTATTGCCAGGACCTTCAATACCTTGAAGCTTGGCGTCCCAAGCCTCAGTATTTGGTACTTTAGGTTCGCTCATGTATGTGGTTTCCTTAACTTCGGATATAATTTCAGCACCTTTCTTTTTCCGAGGATTCTTATCTTTGGAACAAATTGGTCTACCACGTTTTAAACATGCTCTAGAATCAGTAGCAACTTGATTGTGTCCTTCTTGGACATCAATTCGAATTGGTGCATTTACAGCTGGTATATGTGACTTTGTCACTCAATTCGGGTCAGCAAAAGAGTCTGGCAATTGATTAGCTAGCTTTTGGAAATTTATTATCTTTTGAACTTCTAGTTCACATTCTAGAGTCCGAGGATCTTGCCAGTGTAAATTTGTTTGATTCCATGTAATTTCTTTTGCCAGCTTATTTTCTCCCCCTAATGTTGGATAGGCAGATTCATTAAAATGACAGCATGCGTACCTAGCCTTAAATAAATCACCCGTTGTTGGCTCAAAGTACTTAATTATTGTGGGAGATTTATATCCAACATATATCCCCATCCTCCTTTGAGGACCCATCTTAGTTCTCTGTGGTGGTGCAATTGGTACATAAACGGCACATCCAAATGTTTTAAGATGGGATATGCCTGGCTCTTGACCCGAAATTAATTATGATGGGGGAATACTTATGCTCACTAGATGGTCTGATGCGAATTAGTTCTGCTGCATGTAAGACTGCGTGTCCCCAAGCTGAGATCGGGAGTTTGGATCCCATTAGCAATGGTCTAGCAATTAGTTGTATGCGTTTTATAAAAGATTCTGCTAGACCGCTTTGTGTATGTACATGTGCCACAAAATGTTCAACTCTTACCCCCATGGACATACAATAAGCATCAAATGCTTGAGACGTAAATTCACCAGCGTTATCAAGGCGTATAAGTTTTAAAGGAAAGTCTGGAAAGTGGGCTTTTAATCGAATTATTTGAGCTAGTAACCTCGCAAACGCCAAATTGCGAGTTGATAATAAACATACATGCGACCATCTTGTGGACGCATCAATGAGTACAATGAAGTACCTGAACGTCTCACACGGTGGGTGGATAGGTCCACAGATATCGCCTTGTATTCATTCTAGAAAATTTATTGTTTCTTTGGTTACTTTAACTGGTGATGGGCGACTTATGAGCTGCCCTTATGAACATGCTTCACACGTGAGATTCTTAGGGATAACTCTTCTATTTTTCAATGTGTGCCCGTTTGAATTCATTATTAATTTTCCCATCGTACTCGAACCGGGATGGCCTAACCGGTCGTGCTAAAAATTGAAATTTTTGGTGAGCATTTTACTTACTGCAACATTAGCCTCAATCATACTGATCTTAGCATAGTAGAGACCAGTGGAAAGTGCAGGTATAGTTTCTAGGATTTTCTTACTGCCTTGGGCGTTTTCTATGATTTGAAGGAACTCTTTGTTGCCTTCGCCCTTAGTCTAAATATGGAAACCATTTATTCTTATGTCTTTAAAACTTAGTAAGCTTCTTTTAGAACTGGGTGAATATAGTGCATCGATTACTTCTAGATGCGTAGCCTTAGGCAAAATTAGATAGACTTGACCATAACCTTCTATTAGATTGGCTATACCTGCTATTGTGCTAATGTTTGCGTTTTTCAGTGTTAGGTTTACGAAATATCTTTTGTCTCTTAAAATCGTGTGGCTTGATCCACTGTCCACCACGCAAATATCCATGTCATCCGTCATTCTTCAAAATAAGAATCATAGAATTAATGAAGTAATTTTGGATTACATTTTTAGAGACAATTTTCGAAAATTTTCATTTTATTTGTTAAGTTTTAATTTCGTTGGGTGCAAAGAAAATAGATCAAAGAAATAAAATAAATTCAAGGAATAAATTCAAAGAATCCAAGAAAGCCCAAATAAAGCACAAAAACAAAGAAAACACAAATGATGTCGAAATCAACTCTATTCTTTTAAACAATTTAATGTCTCATAGTCCAAGAGATCATCTTTTTCATGGTCAAAATCTTCTTCGCCAACTTCATACACCAGATTTGCTTCAGGATTCTTCCCCTTTAAATTTTCTTGGTAGAGATCTACAAAATGCTTGGGAGTCCTGCATGTCTTGGCCCAATGGTTACCTAGTCCACACCGATGGCACACTAATTTTGCTTGTATTGCTTGTTTGTGAGTGTAATTTTGTGGCTTAAAAGAAATCTCACGGCCTCTGCCTCGGCCGCGACCAAAGTTGGCTTGGAAGCCACCACGTCTAAGGTTATTTTGATAACCTCGGCCGTATTGGTTCCATTGTCCACGACCAAATTGGTTGCCTTGGCCACGGCCGAAACCTCGGCGACGTCCCTGTCCCCGACCGCGGCCATGGCCACGGCCACGGTTATAGTTCTGGACGGCCATATTTGTTTCTTTACTAGCCTCTGCGGCTGTGTTTGCCTCTGGTAGTGGAGTTGAACCTGGAGGTCTCATTTCACTGTTTCTCATTAGTAATTCATTATTCTTTTCAGCGAGCAATAAACATGCTATTAGATCAGCATATGTGGTAAAGCCCTTTCCGCGGTATTGCTGTTGAAGCAATACGTTACTTGTGTGAAAAGTAGAAAAGGTCTTTTCCAGCATATCCTTTTCTGTAACTTCCTCGCCACATAGTTTCAACTTGGAAACTATTTTGAATAAGGTTGAGTTATAATCTTCCATGGACTTGAAGTCATGGATTCTTAGATTCCTCCAGTCATATATAGCCTGTGGTAAAATCACCGTCCTTTGGTGACCATATCTCTTTTTAATTCTTTCCACAGGTCTAGTGGGTTTTCAATAGTTAAATATTGGTCTTTTAGCCTCTCAGCAATGTGATGGCGGATAAGTAAGATAGCTTTGTGTCTTTCCTTTTCACTTGCCTCGTTACCTTTGGTGATACATTCACCGAGGCCTTTGGATTTTAGAATGATTTTAGTGTCTAGTGCCCATTGAAGCTAGTTGTCTCCGGAGACATTAAGGGCAGCAAAATCCAAATTGTTGATTTTCGACATCTGAAAAGCATAAATTATGTAATTAGGTTTTGAACTGTGTAATGAGCTTAATTGGCCATTCGACCAATGGTTTAGGTCTTTGCCAAGGTTTGGTTTTGGCCAAGATTTGGTTTTGGTTTAATTTTGGACACGAAAAATTGAATGCACACAACATGCCTCGCGGCCTAGCATGCAATTTCTATATGTTCATGCGGCATACAGATATGATGCAAGCCTAGCATGCGAATTCTAACAATAAATCAATCAAGCAAGCATCATAGAAGTTATGCTAGCAACCTATTAGATCATACAACCGGTTTAATTTCAAAGAATCAATTCGATTTTACCATGCAATATCCGGTTTATTGTCAAATTCGGTTTAAATTCCTTTAACATGCAATATCCAATTCGGTTTAAAGCTTTAAATTTCAAAATAAGCCAAATTACATGTTGGTCCGGTTTTAATCAATTTTAGAACATGTGATCACCCAACCTATCTAGCATGCGATTTTAACTTAGAGTCATTCAATCGGTTTAATCAAACAATCAAGCAATTTTTGAGTCATGTAATTTGCCAGCCTATGCATGCGAAATTCTAAATTCATTAACATATAATGTGATCATATTAATTTCAGGTTCTAGCATGTGATTCAGACTAGTTCAAAATACAAAAACAGATTTCAATCAAAGCATGCAATTCACAAGGCAATTTGCATCGATTTTTAATTATTGCCTTTTGCAATCTGATTATGTTTTATAATCAGATCTAGGTATTTCGTTGCTTTTAATCCTTGCCTTTTAAAATTCGATTCTGTTTGATAATCAGATCTAGGTATTTAGAGTTTTTAAAAGTATGATCATATTTTAAAATTGATTCGAGCATGAGATATAGTTTAGGGATCTCGATTTTATGCATACAATATGCGATTGCATATCATGCAAAGGGATCGAGATTTTATTCTTAAAATCCTTTAGGTATTGATCAGAGGATCATATTTTAAACAAGTTTTAATTATACTTTAGGTTTTAGGGGATGAAGGTCTCGATTTCAACATGTAAAACATGGTTAAAGGATTTAAACAAGTGATCGCATATATCCTTTATATGCGATCAGCTTTTGGACTTTAGGATAAGGTTTTAGATCATGTTTTAGCCTTATTAAATTCGATTAACATGCTGGAAATAATTAGGATTAACTAGATCTAAGACAAAAAGAATGGATCTAAGGTTTAAACATTTAGATCTAGGTTCCTAGCATGCAGATCTAAGGTTCTTATGTTTGATTAAGGTTGGATTTAATGTTTTTAGTTCAGATCTGGTTTACCTTTAATCTCCAATTGGGTTGAATGGTTTAGAATTGATTGAGCACGGGATGGAAATTCACGAACAGCAGTCGAACACAATCCAAACACGATCTGCACGCACGAAACAGCTCTCGAACACGATCTGCACGCACGAAACAGCTCCCGAACACGATCCAAGCGAGATATGGAAGTCACGAACAGCTGGAGGCTCACGATCTATGTCTGGATCATGAGCTACAGGTTGGATTTCGCGAGCTAAGGTCTGGATTTCTCACAAACACAGGCTGGAACACGAGCTGGACGCACGAAACAGCTCCTGAACACGATCTGGATGATCAGAGGCACGAGATTCACGTTCGGATGCACGAGAATCACGTTCGGATGCACGAGAAACTCAGATTTGTTTCTCGCAAAGAGGTGCAGCGATTAGCTATGGATTTTTGTTTAGGGTTTTGTTTTGTTTTTCGGATTTAGGATTGTTTAGTGTTTGGCTCGTGGTTTCTCAGAGTTATCGTGCTGATAACATGTTAAGAAACTAGGGAATTGAGAACTTGTAAACTTATATTAATGAATAAAGTGAGCCCTTATATAGGGAGATACAACAAAGCCAAAGCCAACTAGGAAATCTACTAGGAGATAAACATAAGGAAAACTTGGTCACCAAGTCAAGTCTATAATGGGCCTAATACTAAATTGGGCTTGCGCCAAACCCATTGGGCTTTTGGTTATGGCAGCCACTAAATGGTTCGTAACCTTTGTTCTTGAGAGAGATCTAATGTAGATCGAAACTAGAGTAGGAATTAAGAAAAAAGACTAGAAATCTTGGATTCAAAACAAGAATTTGCAAAGAAATTGGTTTTGAAATGAGAGAGAAGTTGAAAGTTTTTGTTTTTCTTTACCTAATTTCGAGCAAATGAGGAGAGAGAGAGAGAGATGAAGTGGGTTTTGGGAAGAGGAAAAGTGGTTCTAGAAAACTTACCTGGCGGCTGGCGGTCTAACTCGGGGTTGTTGACCGCCAGCCAGAGTGCTCTGGACCGCCAGGTGTGCTGAAGGAGGGGCTAGAGGTCTGGCTTGGGGTTACAGACCGTCAGCTAGAGAGGCTTGACCGCCAACCTCCTGGTTCTCCTGGTTCTCTGATTTCATGCTCCTGGCGGCCTGGACTAGGGTTGCAGGCCGTCAGCCAATGGCTCCTGGAACGCCAGGTACTTCTGAAATGGGTTTCGCTCCCAAATTTTTGCACCTAAACACTTAAAACTACCAAAAGCAACCCAATCATAACTTATTTAAGGATTAGATTAACTAAAATATATACAAGGATACCATGGGATTGTCTCCCAAGTGCACTTGTTTATCGTCACTAGCTTGACATTGTTTCCTTTCTTGATTAGTGGAGGTTGGAACGAGCATCTTTGGTGCTCTTGTCTTCCATGTTGAACATCTCTAAAGTGAGCACTCTACAAGCCATCTCCATCTTGAACTTCAACCCTTGGTCTAAAACCCATTATGGAAGTTTGGTCCTTGCTTTCGAGAATGACTTGGGCATTCCTTTACACTTTATCTCGTACTCAATAACACCGCCCTCAATGTTTATAGGTATAAGCCGCATAGAAGGCTCAATATTCTTTCCATAATGCGTCTTCTTGATGTAGTCCTCTTCCTTTGAGATTTCGTTTGCAAAGGCACAACTTACAAAAATCATCTCATTATCCACCACTAGTTGTGGTTTCTTCTTGCATTTTCCTTTTCGGGCTCTCCTTGTCTTCTTGGAGTCCAATTTAGGAACATCCTTTGAGCAACTTTCATCATCATCATCATATCCAAAAATACTTTTAAAATCTTCAAAAAAATCAAATTCTTTTGTTGGCTCGTAGTTCTTTGTCGCTTCTTGAACAAATAGATAATCACTTAGATTGAGATTTTCTTCTTTGATTCCTCCATCCTCTTCGAAATTTCCCAAAGTCAAAGTATCATAAATCTCATCTCTCGCACTAATCATCTTGTAAGACATCTCGGGGTCAATGTTTGTAAGAGTAACTTCCTTACTCATGAAGTTGATCCTTGCTCCGACGGTCTCAAGGAAGGGCGTTCCAAGTAGCATGGAGAACTTTCCTGCACCCGATATCTTGACAACAACAAAATCTGTAGGGACTATGCAATCCCCAATTTTCAAAGGGTAGTTCTCAAGTTTCCCAATTGGCTTCTTGACGGATGAATCTTTCAAAGCTATTGGAGAAGTGGGTTTGATTGCCTCTTTGATCCCAAACCGGAAAATCACGTCGGATGAAATCACATTGACACTTGCTCTGGTGTCCACTAGAGCTTCTTATTTAAACACCTCTTCCAATAAGCAAGGTACCACAAACTTTCCGGGTTTCATAACCTTCTCTAAAACTCTTATCTCGGGTAGAAGAGGTAGCACATCGTGCTTTCTAGCTAGTTCTTCAAGGCTCTTCTTTCTTAGCTCATACTCCTCAATCCTAGTCTTGAGCTTAGGATTCTTTGTAGCTAGCTCCCTTAACCTGGAAGAGACAATATCCACTTTATGTATCGGGAGCTCAAAATATTCCTTGAGTTGTTGCTTAATGAATCTTTATGGATAAGGAAGATTTGGTTTGTATGGTTTCACATCCACTTGTAAGTTTACCACACGCTTGTTTTCTTTAGTTGTGGCCTCACCAACAAAAGCTTCCTCGGCTTCTCTCTTCGGCTTACTTAAGGGCTCATTCTCAAGGGTGAATTTCTCTTTCTTTGAGTTAGATTGGGCAACGACCATTATCTCATCAACACATTCAACCTTAACCTCTTCGAGTAGCACTTCATCTTCATTATATTGGATAATCCATCATTATCAACTTTACATCCAAGAAGCCTCTCAAATTCACTAACCACATCCTCACCTTGATGATCAAAGGTGTCATTTTCAAAGACCATGTTGCAAAAGTCCTTCGGATTCACTTTGGGTTTATCGCTAGGATCCCTTTACCATTGTTCTTTGAAGAACTAGGAATTTGGGCCACTTGGTTGTCTAGCGTTTTCATATGAGCGACTAGATTCTCAACCTTCTTGTTTATGTCACACCATACACCATCAATTTTTTGATTGACATCTCCCATCCTCTTGTTAAAATCAAAGGCGGCTTTATTTTTCCCTTCCAATACTTGCTTTAGGAGGATGGTGTTCTCGTCCTGTTTTGGAGGTTAAGTGGATGAGCTCCCCGTGTTGGTGAGAAATTTGAAAGGTCTTTTTGGTGGGAAGTTTCTTGGAGCTTACCCTTGTGGCCTCTCCTTTTTGCATCAGGTTGTTTTGATCCGATGGGTTAGCAACATCTTGGTTCCAATATGAAAGGTTGTTATTCCAATACTTGAATGGAGGGTTGTAAGGCTTTGAGTAGTAACCTCCTTTAATGTAGTATAGGTCCTCTTGGTCCCCATTTTTTTTTTTCATTTCCATCACCCTTACCATCTTCCACATGCTCCACTACATTCATGGATCTTTGATTCAACTTGGTTAACCCATCAATCTTTTCATTAAGCTCTTGCACTAGAGAATCATCTCGGTAAGTCCTATCTTTATCGCGGCCATAGCTTTGGTCACTTTGAGCTAAGTTCTCAACGAGTTCTTCGCTTTCCTCAACATCCAAGTTTGCAAAGCTTCCCTTACTTGCCGTTTCAAGGGAGTTCCGATATTTTTCCAAACAACCACGAAGGAAAATCCCTAACAAAGCATTTTTAGCAACACCATGTTGCGCGCACGATCTAATATAAGATTTCAACCTTTCCCAAGCTTCATAAAATGACTCATTATACCCTTGTTTGAAGTTTGTGATGTCGTTTCAGATTTTTGCCGTCTTTTGCTTCGGGAAGAGCTTAGTCATGAACTCCTTCTCCACTTGAGCCCATGTAGAGACTAATTATGTGGAGATATTCTTCTCCCACTGAGCGGCCACATAACCTAACGAGAAGAGAAATAGTATCATCTTGATGGCTTCCTCACTTACCCCATTTATCTTTATGGTCCTACAAAACCTCTCAAACTCATCAAGGTGGTCTAGAGGGCTTTCCGCCGATCGACAATTAAACTTCTCGTTTTGGACCATGTTAATGAGGCTATGTTTTATCTCAAAGTTATTGGGTACTACCGCAAGAGGTTGAATACCGATCCTAACCCTCCTCGTGTTGGGTTCATCATAAGCACCTATCCTTTGTGCTCTAGGGCGCCCTTGGTCTTGGCTTCTAGTCCCTTGAGTTTGGTTGTTGCCACCTATATTGTTTCCTTGATTACCAATGGGATGAGGATTATCCATGCCCAAATGTTGTAGATGCTCGAGTCTCTCTCTTTCCCTCCTTGCTCTTGTATTATCTCTTTCCAATCGTCATATGCCTTCCACTTGCGGAATCAAATTTGATGGGCCACTACTTCGCAAGTTCATGCACCTTCAAAAACAAAAGCAAAGAGTGAACAAGCGTTAGTAACTTTAAATAAAAATAAATGACTTCGTCTCAACAAACTAACAAAGACTAAGTGGCAAATTATGTTGCTCTCCAGCAACGGCGCCAAAAACTTGACAAGTGGGGTATTTTCGATCAAGCTTTAGATACTAAGACTTCAACCCCTAGGCCTCAAGAGTAAGGTTAGACATTATAGTACTTAGGATTATCGAACAACGAAGAGCAATCAATCTACACATTTAATCCTATAGCTAGTTTCATTAATCAAACTCTATAAAAGCGATTGGTTTTCAAATTCAAATCAAACAAACAAGCAAAACAAAACAAGGGAGCAATGACTAAAAAAGGCAATCTCAAACTACTAAATGTTACTTAAGAAAGATTCAATGATAAAAAGCATGCAGGCAATGGATTAGGTGCATGATCAAGGAATCCAAATGCTAATCAAATGCAAGGTTAAGGTAATGAAGCTCATTTCAAAGGCAAGGCCACAAGTTAACTAGATCATTTCCATGATTCTAATCCATTGAATGTACTAAGATAGAGTTAATCTCCCGATAGCAATCCTAAGTTCATTAATCATTAAAAACATGCCCAATAGCCTACTTAACACCTTAATCATCTATTCCCATAGGCTAACAATGTTAAGCATAATTTAGATTCTCTTAGGCATTTCATCGAACACCTTCCGGGTGTGAAAGCCTTAGGATCCAGGATTTGATTGATCACTTCAAATCTAGCTTTAAGCATCCCTAAATCATGTAAATCTATTTAAACCCAACCTCTAACATCAAGATTAACACCTAGATCTAACTTGATGGACCTAACCCATGCTTATACTAGATGACTACTCACTACTCATGCTCAAACAACTCATAAAAACCCAAAGATGAACTCACAGAAAACATAAAGAAAGAAGAAAGAATGATAAATATTCAAACTTTTGTATTGATTAACAAAGATTTCTCAAGATCCAAAAGAGAGACAAAAAGTTCAATGGAATGGTAAAACTTAGGGTTTTCTCATGTTTAAGAAGACCAATTATAGAAAACTAGAAGTTGGGTCGGGTTGACCCGGGACAAACCGGGTCAAAACCCAAATTTTTAAGTGTTTATACGAGGATGGCGGTTTGGGTTCAGGATTGTGGACCACCAATCAGAGTGCTCTGGACCACCAGCTCTCTTTTCTGCCTGGCTAGCGGTCCGACTTGGGGTTGCAAACCGCCAGCCAGTGCCCCTTGGACTGCCATTCGTGAGTTGTGGCTGGATGGCGGTTTTCCTAAAGATTGTTGACCGCCAGCTAGGATGGCCTGAACCGCCAACTTCTCCATTTGATGCCAAATGCGTCCGTTCTTGCGTTCGAGTCCCGAGATTCATTCGTTTTGATCAAGACCACCTGTAATAGGGTAGATGAGAAGAGAAGAATGTAAAAATGCATCTCCTAAGACATCTATATGATACTAAAGACTTTTACTTACGAACTTTTACTAAAACTACCTAAAAAAAGCAAAACTCTATGAGAATGTAACTAAATTCTAAGCCTAAACCATGCAATATTCACTAATATCAGTAATGTGCATGAGTGAATAGATCTTCACCATGATAGTGGGTATATCGATTAAGAAGGGATCCTTGGTCAAGGAATTGCTTTAATCAGGTAATAAATCTAGAGAAACCCATTTGCATTCTTTGATTTAATTCTAAACAGTTTCTATGTCTCAAGATCGATTTCATCCCTTTTGAATCTTGCAATAGTTTCTTCGTTTTTTGAATAAGCTACTTGCTTTAACCTTGTGTTTGCTTGCTTGATTCATTTGTTGCATATGTATTAGTGTGTTTAGGTTGTGTTGCATTTATTTTAAGTAGCAACTGTCACCTCTCTTCTCATTTCCTTAGCTTAGGAGAAATTGTGAATTCCTAGTTTTTAATCTCTAGGTCTCGTGGGTTCGACCCTTGAGTACTACAATCAATATAGCCATATACTTGCGGTTCAATGAGGATTGTTAGTTGATAAAGATTTATAAATTAAAAACTTGAAGTTGATTTAATCACTAGCACAATGTAGCCAAATCAGTTGGCCTCTTAGTCCTTGTTGCTGATGCCGGGTCAAATTTTACCCCAAATAAAACCTAGTTGCAAGTGTACGACAGCCGCAGAAATATTTAGGGATCTAATCCACAGGGACTAGAAGTCACACTTAGAACCTATATGATTTTGGATTAAGCTAAGAACAATATATGTGAAGGTGTTGTCACTGTTTTTATTTGGTTTCTATGGTTTTATGAATGCAAATGAACCTACTATATATGCTAATATATAAAGGATAGATCAATGAAAAGATATGCATCAAACAAAATGTTAAAGTAAACAAGCAGCAGTTAAAAATGACTAGGGACATTGTTGGTGTTAAAAACGGTCATCTCGAAATCAACATCCAATATCGCATCTCTAATCGAACTTACTCGGAAACACGATCAACGTCTAGACTCACCGCCGTCTAGACTTAACGTCTTCTAGACTTAACATCGACTAGAGTTACCGTTGTCTAGACTTAACGTCATCTAACCTTACCATCATCTAAACTCACTGTCGTCTAGACTTATCGACATCTAGACTTGTTGTCGTCTTGATTTACCGTTGTCTAGATCGCGAGCCAATTGGGGTCTAGACGATCTTTCAAAGAATTATATCCGTCCGCTAGAAACAAAAGTNTATCTGAATGCTAAAGTTAGCGTCAATGGCTTTCGGACGACTCTCACAAGGCCACACGATACAACCTTCGAAGCGATACGAAACCACCGAGAGCAACGGAGAACCGCGTCGTTTCGGAGAACTATCTAAATGCCGATTGATGTCAAACCTACGAATGAGTCTTGGAACCGATTGACAACTGAACTGGAAGCC
>OVAN01011802.1:0-14321 GCA_900406275.1 Anastatica hierochuntica | reverse complement strand
TAGTATGCATCCGCTGAGTTATGATTTTAGCAATGATCTTGTAGAAGACACCGCATAGAGCTATGGGACGGTAGTCCGAGACCTTCCTGGGATGAGCTATCTTAGGAATCAGAGTCACATTGGTAGAGTTCAAGTTTGATGGAAATGAGCTAGTCACAAAGAAGTTTATAACCTCTTTAGTGACATCCGGCCCTATCACCGACCAATAGGAATGGAAGAAGCCTGCGGAGAAACCATCTGGCCCAGGCGCTTTAGCAGCATTGATAGAAAGCACTGCCTGCTTAACCTCATCAGCAGAGGGAATAGCTATCAAGAAAGTATTATCAGTGTCCGAAACTTGCGGTAATGAGGTTTGCTCGATGATTGAGAAATCAGTAGCTCCATTCGAGGAGAAAATGTGCTCAAAGTAGGAGGAAATTGATGCAGCAATGTCTGGCTCCTTATAGTGAACGAGCCCCGCCTCATCCTCTACGACAGAGATACGGTTAATCGTTCTCCGGTTACGCGTAGTCGCATGGAAAAAACCCGAATTCCGGTCCCCATGTTGTAGCCATAGCACACGACTACGTTCCTTCCAGAATTTCTCCTCGTCCTTATAGGCCGTCTCGAGAGTGTTCGTGACGTTCTGGACTTCTAGTGGATCAGGGAGAGGACAAGATAAGAGGGCATCTAGTTTGACGCGCGAATCCTCAATCAACTTTGCGCTATGGAAGTGGTGTTCCTTAGTCCAGCGAACCAAAGCAGAGCGACATCTGCCAAGTTTCGTTAAAACCGACGCAACTTCCTCGCGCTGCCAAACCGCCGAAATTAGATCAAAAACCTCATCACGATCACGAAGACGGCGATCAAAGCGAAATAACTTGCGATGCTGAATCCTGGAGTTATCCAGGAAAGTGACAAGGGGTCTGTGATCCGAGCCTTCAAATCGAAGATATTCCGATCTTCCAGCCGGAAATAGCTCGACCCAAGCGTTATTGGCCAAAGACCGGTCAAGGCGAGCATGGACTAAATGATCGTACCGCATACCGCGCCAAGAAAGAAAGTCACCGGAATAGTTAACATCCCAGAGACCATTAACCGAAACAAAACTTCGAAAATCAGAAAAAGAACCCTCCCAACGAGGAGGTCCGCCTCGCTTTTCAGACTGGTGTAGAATGTCATTGAAATCTCCCGTCAGGAGCCAGGCAGACTCTCTGTCAGCCCCAAAGAGAGAGATGGCATCCCAAACCGCCTTACGATTTTGGCGTTGCGGGGCGCCATACACAAACGTGAGATGGAAGGTAGAACCTTCATAGGAGATGATTGTGTCGATAAAATTTGGAGATGAGGAGAGAACGGTAAGATCTACATCGGTTCTCCAGAATAAAGCGAGCCCACCACTCAGGCCCAAAGGTGGAACGATGAAGTTATTATCATAACCCATCCATTGAAAAACTTGTAAGACAAAGTCATCATTATTCTTCGTTTCCATCAGAAACATTATGTCCGGGAAGAGGGAAAGCCTCAAATCCCTAAGGCGTCGAACTGTGAGGGAGTTTCTGAGACCCTGACAGTTCCAACTGGTTGTAATCATTGAGAAGATTTGGTTGGTTTTCGGGAAACCACCGAACCCTTACAATTGAAATCAAAAGACAAAGATTTCTTAGCAGAGGAAACAACAGGGAAAGCAGAAGAACCCTCAGGACGAGGTAATGGTGCCGATGAAGAGGGCTGCAAGGCAAGCTTTTTGCGTGGCAGAGACGGCCCGCGAGCTGCTGCCCGCTTCTTGGATCCCTCCGAAACTGCTATAACTTTAGCTCCTTTCTTCGGTGTCGCCCGCTTCGTAGTCTTTGGTGCCCGAGGAGCTTTAGGAGGCTTTGTAATCTTGGCCTTAGCAGCTTTACGTCCTTTAGGCTTAGCCGTTGAAAGTCCCACCTCTAAATTCAAAACCGCATCCGGATTCCACCAAGCAGGGTGGTTTCTTTCCGATGAAACCTCTGTGTCTAACTTGCGGCGAACAGATCTTTGTACCGGCACTTCGAGAGGATTGTCTGCGAGATGTACACTAACATCATGCAAATCCGCCGAGGATCCTTGGAGATTGGATTGTACCCTACGGCCCGACTCAAGTTGTTTATCTATGACCTCCTCCGCCGTAGATAGCCGCTGGTGAACAGAGAGTCGAGGTTCCGGTGGTGCTAAACGTTCGAGAGCTGGTCGCCGGGAACGATTAGTGGTTGACGCAGCAATAAGGTCATCATCAAAGTCAGACACAGCTTTATCAACATCACGAGATCGTAAAGGACCTAGTTGGTCATGATTATTATCCTTAACATCTCTATTAACAGCAGGGTGTGTGTTTCTTGCAGGAGAAGTAACAAGGAGGCGAGAGTCTTGACAAAACTGATCCTCAGGTCGAGGTAAGTGAGAGCATTCGCGAGAAGCTCCAGGAACCAAGTGGCGCGAAGCAGCAAGAGAAGCTGATGCAATAGGAGAGCGATTGTGTGAAGCATGGCGATCACGCCGCGTAGGTGAAGTAGAGCGACGGTGATGAGGAGCCCGTCGCGGTGGCGTACCAGAGTGTCGGTGCACAGGAGATGCTGAGAGCTGACGCCGATGTGGATGCCAAAGAGCATGACTATCGTGGCGGAGATGAACATTGTCACGAGGAGGAGGTGTATAGTCACGGCGGTGAAGCTCACAATCACGCCGTTGATGATGCTCCTTATCATGCCGCTGGGGAAGAGTATACTCATGACGATGACCCCGTCTGTGATCCCTTCGGTGAGAGATTTCATGGCCATAGCCATGGTGATCATGATCACGCAGTCGCGGAGGTTCATTATCCCGGCGTTGAGGCTCGACATCGCGTCTCTGCGGGGGCTCATAAGCATAACGGTGATTCTCTTGTTCACGTCGTTTAGGCAGCGCATCATCACGGCGAGAGAGAGCCTCGTCCCGTCGCGGAGGAGAACGATGGCTAGACACAGAGTTAGAGATGTGAAGAGCTGAAGGCGAGTGAGACAGAGCATTACCACGGCGGCTTTTAGATGCCTCAATCTTATGCAGTGTGTTATGCTGACTTAAACCCAGACTCTCACGAGCAGAGGTTCGAGACTCTTGTTCTGGGCAAGTCTTTTGTTCATGAAGAAGCGAATAACACGAGAAGCAGTGTTTTTCTAGCCGCTCATACTCAAATTCAAGAGTAGCTTCATCTCTTGTCGGGAAGGTAAAGCGTTTCTTCATAATCAATGGTTTTAAGCCATTCATGAACACGCGCACACGTCCCTCCTCTGGATCCGATGTGATATAGGTTCCAATATCATTCCCAATGGTCCTTAAGATGGCTTCTTGATAGTAATGGAGTGGTAAATGACGAATTGTGATCCAAAACGGAATAAGCGATGGAAAAGCGTCAGAAATGATGGGCTCCCACCGTTGAATTACAAGCATCCAATGCTTGAAGTGATACGGAGCTTGATGAAGAACAGCTTCCAAATCCTCCTCCGATGTGAAGCGAAAGCTGAATTTATCCCGACCAAGTTCCTTACCCACTATCTTACCCGCCAAACCCCACACTTGAGGAATAAAACTAACGACCGCCTTCGGTTTCTGAACCGCCGGGTAAAGGACCCTACCGATTAGGGTAAGCTTGTTGGCCTCGATTAAGGCAGAAGTATCAACTTGAGGCAGACGGGTAGGCTGGTCCCTAACCCAACGATTCTTAGAGGAATGAACAGAGTCTTTGCCTTTCTCAAAGGCTGTGTAACGACGGTCCATGGTGGTGGAGACCAAAAGCACTACAATAATGTAGTAAAAGTCAACAGATGGTTGAAGAAACGAGTAAGGTAATCTGGTCAATAAAACAGTAAGAGCAACAGAGCAGTAATAAAGTGACTACACAGTCGTAGTAGCCTCAATAAACAATCAAAGTCAGCTAGCCAGAGATCACAAACACACTCAGAAGGATGATTGATAGATCAATTTCAGAATCAAGCTGAAGAGTGAGCATCATCATCATATCGGTGTATTCGAGACAGAGATCAACCTGCAGTCGCAAACAGAACCAAGGTGAAGAACAGAATCGAGAAGAGGGAACAGAGTTACCGACGACGTCGCGGGGAGACTCGTCAAGGAACTGGTGTCGCGGAGTCGATGTCGGTAGGGTGCAGAGGATCGGAGCCTGTTCCAGTGAAGCCGCCGGTAGAGGATCAACGAAGAAGAACGCCTAGTTGAAATCGCCAATCGCCATGTGAATCCCCCTCCAAGATATGCGGAGCTAACTCACCTAAATATTTTTTATGTTCACCTGAATCCCCCTCCAAGTTTTGTATTTTTTACTTGTGATATAGTCTAGCGCTAAATTAATGATAACTTTTGGTCAAAAGTGGGGAAAAATTGCACTGGTTAATTTCTCATGTCGGCTCCAGATTTTTTAAGTTGGTACTCTAGGCTTCGGATTTAGAAAGGCCATTAAAATATCACGTCAGTTAGTGAATGGTAAAAAAGTTAACTAATGATTAACTAAGCTAAATATAGTACAGTAAAGCATTGATAAAAAAGAGAGTGGCGACCCTGGCGATACTATCCTAATCTAGGGTTGGTTGCGGCGGCATATGGTCTTCTTGACGGTGGTGGATTGGTGTTTGGGTGATCGATGGTGTTATGAGGAACACGGGAGATCTATGGGAGGCAAGGTCTCAAAGGAGGGGGAAGATCTCTTCCGTCGGTTCCAATTGGGCGAGAGATGGTTTTGGATATGGAAGATCATATCGTTAGTGGGTATTGAATAGGATTTGTAGCTTTTACGGAGGATCAAAGAAGGAGATCTTCATTATCTATCTTGGATGTTTGAGAGGGGAAGAATATCGGCGAGTGGAAAGGAGCAGATGGAAGACTCGGTTGCTCGATCTAAGGGTCTATCAATATTAAAAGGTGATCTCGATTATGGTCAAAGTTTAAGGCAGGAGGTGGGTTTCTATATGGACCTCCATGGAGTAGATCGAAGGTTTCCGTGGTGGCTCAATCGGAGAAGGGTTTCGTCATGGAGGATTTTGATTTCGTGGTGGGCTTCGATGGCATGGTGTTGGCTTCGTCGCGGTGGCTTTCGTGCTGATTTGAGAGTTTCAAAGGCGAGAGGTGTGTCGTAGATGGAAGTTTCGTTTGAAGAAAGGATCGATGGTCTAAGGTCCTGGCGGCTCCGGAGAATGGTCAAGATAATGGTTTGGCGAGGGGGTTTGGTCGGGGATGCTTTGCTAGGTGTGTTTCAAGGCTGTTATGGGGAAGAGAAGATCCAGATCGGTAGTGACATCGCTCAGAGGGATCCTTGGGGTTCTGGACTTAGCCAGATCAAGAAGATATGGCGATGGCGATAGTGTTGTTGCGGCTAAAGTCTTCGGATATTCCAGGGCTCGGGTTAGAGAAAACTGATCAAGGAGATCGACATTTCTGTGCTCTTAGTTTGTCTATAGGAGTTTCATGGCGCATGGGTTTTTTGATGACTACGTGTGTTCAGGTTTTGGATATTGGGAGGCGAGTGGGATCCTTTAGAAGGATCTCTTTGCTGGAGGTAGTGTTGAGGCAGTTTAATCTGGTTTCAAGCAATGGTATTTACAGGCTATTATCTCTTCTTAGAGATGGTCTTGTAACTAAGAGATACCATGTTTTTTCTTCATATTATGAATATAATGGTTTGATGGTGATATTGTGTGTTTATGTTCGGAGATGGTTATATTTTTATGATTTTTAGGATTTTATTACTAATGAGACTTTAAGAGTTCTCGAAGTTTTTAAAATGTCATGGTTTAGTACTATGAGGACAAGTATGAACATCGTGGAGATGAAAAGTGGGACTAAGGCTATTGTCTCATTTTGGATCACGAAAAAAAGGATGGTGATCCCCTGAAACCACCGGCTCAATCGTGAGGATAATTAGTTGGAACTGTCAGGGGTTAGGGAGCGATCTAACAGGAGATATTTTACGAGATTTGTGAAAGAAGTTTAGGTCAGACATTTTATTTCTTTCGGATACAAAAAATATGAGTTTTGTTTAAAGAAATTTTAATTTCAATTGGGCTATAATAATTTGCATACGGTAGAATCTCGTGGTTCAAGTGGCGGACTTGCTATTTTATTTAATAATGAAATAAACTTGGATGTTCTTTTTCTCGAGCAATCGAATTATTGATGTACAAGTTTTTTTTGGTGGGATAAAAAGCTATATATCTTTTGTTTATGGCGAACTTGTGGCTAAGAACCGACAAAAAGTGTGAGAAAAATTGATTGAATTGGGGTCAAATAGAAAGGAGTCTTGGTTAATGATTGGAGATTTTAATGAACTTAGGGGTAATCATGAAAAGAAAGGAGGTAATATGAGACCCGCTATCTCTTTTGTTCATTTTAATAACATGCTCTAACATTGTGGGATGATGGAAATTCCATGTTCGGGTGATCATTTCTCTTGGAAAGGAACTCAGAATAAACAAAAAGTAAGATGTAAACTTGATAGGGAAGTAGGTAATGAGGAATGGTTGGATTTCTACCTGTACTCGAAGGTCGAATATTTGGCAAGAATAGGATCAGATCTCATGCCGATTTTTCTTAAATTTGATAATATACCAGTAATCCGAAATAAATAATTCTATTTTGACAAACGATGGATTGGTCAAGAGGGGATCTCAGAGGCAGTTGAAAATGGTTGGAACCGCATGAGAAATTTTTGGGTTCTGTCCATTGTGGACAAAATATGTAATTGTATAACCTCCATCTCTTGGTTGATGCCTTAAAATGGATTTTAGAGGAACCCAAAAAATTGATGCCTTCGGGGAAGGGAAGGATTGTTGCCTTAAATTTTCGGGGAAGGAATAAATCCTTCCTCTAAATTTTCGAGTAATGGAAGGATTGATGCCTTAAAACAGACTTTAGAGGATTCCCAAGAAGATGACGATTTCAGAAGAGGATATCGGGCAAATAGGAAGGAAACTACATTAAGCCTATAAAGAAGAGGAAATGTACTGACATCAAAAGAGTAGGATTCTATGGCTATAGGAAGGGGATAAGAATACCAAATTTTTCCATGCCACGACAAAAAAACGGCGGGCAAGGAACAAGCTTACATGGCTAATCAATAAACAAGGTGTTTGGGAAAGTTCGCCCCAGAGGATGGAGGAGATCGCATGTGATTATTTTAATGATCTTTCCCATGCTACGGATACGGGTGACTTCACGGAGGTAGTACAAAATATCACACCAGTTATCTCAGAGAATATGAATAGGATTTTAACAAGTGAGGTGTTCGAGTTGAAAATTAAAAAGGCTTTGTTTGCAATGCACCCGGAAAAAGACTCGGGCCCGAATGAGATGACGGCTCTTTTCTATCAAAGGTTTTGGGGAGTCCTTAAGGAAGATTTTATTGTTCTAGTGCGACAGTTCTTCAGGACAGGGAGATTTGATAATCGGTTGAATGAAACAAATATTTTTCTAATACCAAAAACTGACAAAAATGATGTCAAAGTTGAGGCCAATAAGTTTATGAAATGTGGTTTACAAAATAATTTCCAAGATTTTGTGCCTGCGGTTGAAATAGTTTTTCCCACGGGTAGTATCAGAAACACAATCGGCTTTTGTTTCCGGAAGATTAATCACGGATAATATACTAGTAGCCCAAGAGATGTTCTGTGGGCTCTGCACAAATAAAGCTTATATGGTTTTATGGCGATTAAAACGAACATGAGTAAAGCTTATGATCGAATAGAATGGACTTTTCTGGAAGCAGTGTTGGGCAAGATGGGGTTTAGTGCACAATGGATTGCATGGATATGTGATGTGTACGGTCTATAACTTATAGGTACTTTTTAATGGACAACCAAGCGGTCATATTACGCCACAGAGAGGCCTAAAGGCATCTCCAACTCTACTCCATTTTCTCCTTTAAACTCCACTTTGGAGTAAAATTCTCTTCATTTTCCACTCCAAAATAGAGTAATGGGAGAGACTACTCCATATTTGAAGTAACTCCATTTTGTAGTTGAACTTTTTTCTTTATAAAAAGATCCCTTGAATATTAGATCTTTTTACTTTATATTTTTTTAATATAACAATAATTATTTTTGTTGATAAAAATTTCAAAGATTTAATTATTGTTATAATCTTATTTTTGTTAGTGTTTGATATAACGTTCTAATTTTGAAGTCATACATTTTATGACTATATACTTTTATATAATTTTATTATGTGTTTTTTCAAAATCTAATTAACTATAAACATATAGTTAACTATAAATATGAAATAATTTTTGAAAATTTAATAAAACAATGCAAAAATATTTTGAAGTAAATATTTTCATTTTGTTAGTGTATATATACAAATTTGAGAAAAATATAAATAAAAGTATGAGGACCAAACTAATTTGATTATTGAATTTTTTAGTTTGGTTTTAAATCTTTTAACGATTGAATTTTTAAAGTTTTATTCTTGAGAGTTGAAAGAGAAACTCTACTCTCATATGTCCAAATATAATATGATAACAAAAAAATTTGGTTCCAAGAGTTTCTTGGTTTTTTAGAGACATTATTAAATATAAAAAAAATCCAATTTCTCACTTTGGAATGAACTAATCGATTATTTGTAAGAAAAAATTGTTAATGGTGATGGTTACATAAAAATATTTGTAATGTAATTTCTTTTATTTAATGAATGTGAAATTAAATTAATTTATAATTTGTAGAAGTTATTAAAAATGAAATAAATGGGATCAATTTGTAAATTTTATAACTAGAATGTATTAATAGCAAATTAGAAATATAATCTATTTAGAATATTCCATTTTTGGAGTAAAAAATGGAGTAATACATTGGAGTAAAACCCAACTCCATTTTGGAGTTACTCCATAATAGAGTAAAAAATGGAGATATACATTGGAGATGGTCTAAAGCAGGGAGATCCACTATCTCCATACCTATTTATTATTTTGTATGGAGGTAATGATTGCTAACATAAGAAGGAAGGAGCAAATTGGAGGAATATCTAGAATAAAGATTGCTAAGCGTAACCCAGCAATTTCAAACTTGCTTTTCGCTGGTGATAGTTTTTCTGTAAAGCAAATGGTTTACAGTGTCAAGCGATACTAGATGTGTTGAGGGATTATGGAACAGCCTCAGGACAACTGATCAACTTGGAAAATTCATCAGTTATGTTTGGTCATAATGTTCTAATACCTATCAGGGACAATATGAAACAATTATTAGGGATTACTAAGGAAGGAGGTATGGGATCCTATTTAAGTATCTTCGAGAGTCTGGGGGTTCGAAAACTAAAATTTTCAATTATTTTAAAGAACAACTAGGCGATCGGATTAATGGATGGTCATCCAAATTTTTATCAAAGGGAGGCAAAGAGGTCCTAATAAAGTCAGTGGCTCTAGCACTCCCAAATTATGTTATATCATATTTCAAGCTCCTCCAAGAGTTAACAACTAAGTTAACCAGTGTAACAATGGATGTAAATGCGGTCTCCATTTGCATGTATGGGGAAAAACTCTGTATACCCAGAGTAGAAGGTGGTTTGGGGTTCAAATCATTGAAAGATTTTATTACGGCTTTATTGGTGAAACAATTGCGGAGACTAATACAATTTCCGAACTCTCTGATTGCGCAAGTTTTAAATGGACGTTATTATAGGAATGGGCATCTTTTGTGGGAAACTAAACCAAACTCTCCTTCATTTGGATGGAGAAGTATTTTCTCTATCCATGAGCTTCTCAGGCAAGGGGTACGAGTAAGGATCGGATCAAGGATAATTATATCAGTCTGGAACGCCCCATGGGTTCCAGATGTAAATCCATGGCCAGCTTGGGGTCGCGGAAGTATTTGGCATCCAAATCTAGAGGTTCAACATTTAATCAACCCTTCTGCACGGGAATGACATTGACCAGCTTTGCAAGAATTCATGGACCCAGCGGATGTACCTTTAGTTAGAGGAATTCAACCAAGTCGAATTTGTACATATGATGGTCTAGTATGGCATTTTACCAAGTGTGGTAATTATACGGTTAAATTTGGATATAATCTCCTTCATGCACCAGAGTTATTAAGTATTAATAACTTTGGTTGCGGACCAGGGCTGGAAGCCCTTAAGGCAAGAGGCTGGAAAAAAGTGTCCTTTAAAGATACAACATTTTCTATGGCAAATTATTTCCAGACCTATCGCAGTTACATCTAATTTGATACACAGAGGAATACAATGTGATACGCTATGCAAATCTTGCGGCACTGAGGAGGAAACAGTGAATCATGTATTATTCTTATGTCCTATGCCTCAACAAGTCTGGACAAATTTTACTATGTGTCTAAGTGACTTTCCTACTAGTTCGGTTTTCACTAACATGGACTACCTACTCTTGGGTAACGATAATTGTGACATGTGTTTCATGGATCCTGTGATATCTATGGAAAGCAAGAAATAAGAAGGTCTTTCAGGGGTTACAAATGGGCTCTGAGGAGATTTTAAGTAAAGCGGAAAGCGACTTTACAATATGGAAGGAGACACAGGTAGCGCAAACAAAACAAATAGTAACACTTGGCATCCCTCAGACTATAGGTGGGGACAAAAATTTTGTTAACTGTAGCATCGACAGAGCATGGAAGGACAAAGATCCTACGTCTGGCTTGGGGTGGCTATGTCTAAATGAACAGGGAAGGACTATACTTATGGAGGCTAGAGGTCAGAGACGATGCCTTTCACCATTACATGCAGAGATGGAAGCATTGATTTGGGCAATGCGAATACTCAACGAACGGGGAATCACCTGTCAAGTTTTTGAGACGGACTGTACCGAGTTGACCTCAATTATCTGAAACCCAGAAGAATGGTCTGCTTTCCAGACACTCATCGAAAAATTCCAAGGATTACGGTCATTGCTTCTGGAGTTCACTCTGAATCTTATCCCTCGTACGTTTAATGGAAAGGCGGATTGTCTGACCCAAGCAACTAGATCTTTATCTTATGAATATACCTTTGTAGACATTGTTCTTCCCACTTGGACAACAACCTTGGGCATTTCTTTCTAATTGATATATGGCTGAAGAAAGAGCTAAATATAGTACATGAGTATAGTATCCTCTTTACTCATATACTGACTTGTGACTAAAAACTATGCATCTAATATCATCTTATACTGGCAATGAATATATTCATCTATGCACGTAGGATCTATCAATATATTTGTTTGGTTGCTGATGAGCAGTGAAATTAAGAGAGGATAAAAATTAAAGTTGCTAAATTTGGTCACACGTGAGTTGGATTTGTTTCCATGCATTCCCACTTATGTTTTCTTATTCTTAGCCTTTTCAAATTTCTCTCTCTGCATCCCACTTCTGTTTTCTTATTCTTCGCCTTTTTCAGGTTCTTCTTTCTCTCTTTATGGTTATTATAAAGCTTCCAAAATACAATACATGTATAAGAAGGTTATTATTAAGGCAAACTTCTTCTTCTTCTTCTTCTTCTTCTTCTTTTTGATAATAAGGCAAACTTCTTCTTACCTATATATCGCTTCCATTTGCCGAGATCGCCTTCGGTGAATTCTCCGAGAAGCAGGATCTTGATCCATTTACTAATAGTTTTCTCCATTATTACAAAAAAAAAAAAACAAACCAACTTTAGAAGAAACATGCAAAAGAACAAATCAAACATGTGGATTTTACCTATAATACAACATAACTACGACGCTATAAAAAATTGAGGTTGAACTTATATGTATCATGCATCATTTTCTTGAATCGAAAAGGTGAAAAAAGTGTACAAAAATCAAATATACACTATAAATGCTATAATCATTCGCCTCAAGTCATTATTTCAGTAACAAAAAGTGAAAATAGCTATATAGTCAACACAAAAAAAAGAAAAAGGTGAGAGAACTTGGAGATAACACACACCGGAAGCAAATAATTTTCCAATAAATGAAGTGCTAAAAAGGGAAATACGAAATCTTCGTCAAATTCTTGAGTTCAAGCAAAATAAGACAATACATTGACTTAATTCATTCAATATGATCAAGGGTCATACCTATATTATGTGACATTAGGTCCAACAAAGTCGTGCATGAATATATATGTGATCTTAGTCTAATTTTTGAAGTCAAGTGTATCTTTGGTGTTAAGCGATTCATCTCTTAGAGTGATGTGTCCGGTAGAAGTATAAGTAAGAGATGTTCTTCTGTCTAATTAGGTAAGTTAAGCACACAATTTACTACTACAATGTAGTTTCAAAATTTTATTCTTGAAATAAAATTCAATGATAAATAATATTTTTGTTTATACGGTCAAGTCTATGGAGAGTAGTAGACATACCCCTGCATATTTAATTTTAAAAAATCAAATCAAAAGAAAATCTCAAAAAATTGAATGTAATTGCTTAAAAACGATCAATACCAAATCCACTCTGCTTCTTCTTCGAATTGAATGTAGCAAGTTGTGTTATCATGTTTTATTGGTGCAATGTGTTATAAGTTACTGGCTTCGTTTACTTGAATATTACTATTAAACTTGGCTAAAAAGTGAAGAAGATTGTTACAACAATACTCAGTTGTTTGAATTGAGTTTGTGATAACAAACTTTACTCGTGCAAGGCACGGTTAACACCTAGTTTCAATTATTTTAACCAATTGGTAGTACCTTCGTGATAAAAGAATTTGGAAAAATGTGTAAATTCATCCATCCTAGATTAGATATTTTCTTGAAACATTCTTATCTCTATTTGACTAGTCGAAAATATACCACACTATAGATCCATTAAAAAACTGCTACAATCGCTTAGAGCCTTCGATTATCAAATATTTCTACCATAAAATATCATCTCAAAGATAACCACGTAACGTGTGAAACATCTATACAAGAAAGTAAGCTAGTGGATCTCACATCACTATGTGCATGTTGTTTACATTTGGAAAAATGATCTATTTCCCCACGAGAACTATGATATAGCATCAGTTCCCCATCAAACTATCGTGTGTCTCTATTTGCCCATGGAATGAAAGTTAAATAGCCAAATCCCCTTGAAATGAAAGTTAAATTACTAAATATCCCCCAGATGAAAGTTACAAACTTAAAATTTCACATAAATCTGGTTAACACGGTTTTATGCGGTTTAATGTTTTCGAATTAACCTTTAAACCATTTTAAAGAACATTATACCGGAATAAACCTGTTTATGACCCGATTAGGACCTGATAACACAAAATTAACCCATTTCTTAGTAATCCACAATCAAAAACCCCCAATTCAAAAAATTCCCAATTTTCGTAAGAACCCTAGAAATTGAGACACCAAAATTCCGTAAGTAATCTGAAAGAGAAGTCGAAGACGATGGATTTAGTGAATGTAAATATTGAAGGTGGAGCAGATTTCGACGAAGAAGCTAATGAACGTGAGGCGTTTGAAATTGAGAACATTTTACAACACTTTAAAGACGGACCTCCGATTTGGCACAATGACATTCCAGAAAGTGATAACGAGAATGATGAAGATCTTTTTGGCAGAGATCGTACACATATAAGGCGTGGCGATGGAAGATTGTACAAAGACCAGACGTTTTACAACGGAGCTGCATTCGAAGAGGCGGTTCTCGACTACGCATTAAGAACATGTCGAAATATCACACAATACAAGTACGATAAAGACAAAATTGGGTTTAAATGTCTTGGTAAGGCTGCTAGTGAAGTAGAGGTTGAGTCTAGAAGGTGTGAATGGAAAGTATATGCCTCGATTTTTCCACAATCTCCAGTCTGGAAAGTGAGAGTGTTTAAGGAAGAACATAGCTGTGTACCTAACGGAGATGTAGACGTAGTTAAGGTGCCTGTGATTGCTAGATTGTTTTTAGACAAGATCCGTGATGAGCCCGATTACTATATGCCTATGAAGATTGAAGAAACTATTAGGGATAGGTGGAACATCACGGTATCTAGGCCACAATGTCAAGCTGCTAGGAATAAGGCTTTGAGATGGATTGAAATGGAGTATGATCATCAATTTGCTCGCCTCCGAGACTATGCAGCTGAGATTCAATGCTCAAATAAGGATTCAACAGTTGAGATAGAGACATTGACTTATGTTGAAGGGCAAGATGAATTCAACGGGTTTTATGTGTGTTTTGATGTGTTNTTTTGATGTGTTGAGAAGAACCTGGAAGCAGACATGTAGGCCAGTCATTGGAGTTGATGGAACCTTCTTAAAATCAAAAATGAAGGGACAACTCTTGGTTGCTTTAGGCAGAGATGCTAATAATGCCATATACCTGATAGCATGGGCTGTTGTTCAAGTGGAGAACACACAAAATTGGTTGTGGTTTGT
>OVAN01011801.1:0-14322 GCA_900406275.1 Anastatica hierochuntica | reverse complement strand
GAGGCTAAGGGGGTATTTATACTAAAGATAGAGTGGAAGAAGCCCTAAAAAAGGGTATTTTCGGGCTATGTTGTCAGGAATCGATCCANCCTAAAAAAGGGTATTTTCGGGCTATGTTGTCAGGAATCGATCCATCTGATCGATGGGAGCCTACCCAGGGTCGATGGCTGGCAACCTACAGAGGAGAATGAGTGGGTTGCTGCCCAGGCTGCTGGCCATCGACCCTGGTTAGCTGGCCATCGACCCAGGGGTCGATGGGAGCCAACCTTGGGCAGTTTTTGATGCTTCTTGCTCCTCTTTGATGACTAGTTGATCCCCAACTCTTCCATAGCCTTTTGCTCCTTTTCTCCATCATTTCTTAGCCTCAATCCCACCTTGAATCCATGCGTAGAACCTCCATAGATCCATCCCAAGTTGCACCTACAAAATGCAAAGAAAATACATGCAAATGCAAAATATGCCTAAACTAGACTCTAGAATCAATCTAATGTATTCTAAGACTTAAATGCCATATAAACAACCTAAAAGTGAATGAAACTAAGCTAAAATGAACCTAATTATGCATGAAAATATATACACATCATTGTCTTAGAAACTTTGCCTCCGCTATCGCCATTTCAGCCACCTCATGTGTGCTTCTTTTTTCCTTCTAGCATTTTCTGCAGAGGGATTATTTAGAACCTCTTTCTGACAGTCTCGAAGAGTGAGAACAACCTGCTCAACCTTACCTTCAATGTTACAGAAAATTTCTTTTTTTTTATCTCTTTTAACACCATTTTAAGAGTTTTCAGCTTCCTTGCAACCGAAAATTGAGTTGATCCGTCGATTATAGTTGAGTGCCAGTTATCAACCAGTCTAGGTAAGAACTCTTGGTGAGAGAGCAAAAATGAGAAACCATAAAGTGCTTCTTAGACTGGTTAGGTTGGCTATAACTTACAATGCAAGGACTGTGATCTAAAAAGTGTGGCTCATCAAAATGGACAAAAGCGAGAGGGTATGAAAGTGTCCATACATCATTAAACAGAGCTCTATCTAACTTCTATGACACTGGATTTTGCTCCTGCTCATTCCACCATGTCATGATATTTCCTCTAGTTATAAGATCCTCTAACCCTGAGTAAAGGAGGCAACTTTTGAACTCCTTCATTGCTTTATTGATTCTTGTACCTCCAAGCGAGTGCTCTGAGGGATTCAGAGTTTTATTAAAATCACCTAAGAGAGCCCAAGGGAGGTGATTAACTGATGAACCCCTTGCAACATGCATTATCTCTTCCCACAAAAGTTGTTTTCTGCATTTGGAGTTGTCTGCGTATACGAAAGAGACCAGAATTTCCTCCATTGTATTAGGTAGGTGAACCAAGCAAGTGACCATCTGTCTCGACTTGGCTTATATGGTGAGAGTTATAGAACTGCCCCAGAGCACCTAAATTCTTCCAAGAGAGGCGAACTCATAGTTAGTAGCCATATTCCAACCAGAACAAGCAGAGTTGAAGTACTTTGAGGCTTTATGCATTTTCACTCTAGTTTCGATGATGACTCCAAAAAGCGGCTTAGTCTGCCGTACCAATTTCCTAAAACTTCTCTGTTTAATATTGTAGTTAAATTCCCTTACGTTCCAGCAAAAAAAAATCCTTCTTTCAATATATTAATGATGTTTGTTTGGTTTTGAGCTACTTTTTACTATAGCTCTCTCTTGCCTCCTCTGTTGCTTAGTCAATACTTCTTTAAATCTGCTCGAGTCTAATGGGTTATCATCCTCTTTTGACATTTGATCAGTTTCCGATGATTCATCTACAGAATCAGATTCTGAAGAAGAATAAGATGATTAGGATGAGACTTCTTCCTTTTCACGCTCTTTGTCTTTCCCTTTATTTCTCTGCAAACTTGCCTGATTCACTGAGTTCAGATCAACAACAATCTTCCCATCACCTTTTGGAGCCCATTCTCTAGGTGTACCTTTGGTGACTTCTCCATTTTTTGTCCTAAGAGCTTCCTTCTTATGTTGAGATGGACTCTTTATCCTTCTTCCATTTGTTTTTTCTTTTCGATGGGATGGATTGTTTTTGTTCTGTGATATTCCTCAGAGGAGTGTGTGGTGTATTGACACAGCGAGCACGTTATTGGGGCTGTAGGACACCTTTTCTTTGAGTGACCTATCTATTGGCAGTGTTCACAGAGAGGTGGAAGTCACAGATAGTTGACTTGGGCTCTATACATTTCTCCACACTCAAGCTGGACATTGATCACTTCTGGTAAAAGGCTTTAGCGGGTTGACCAGCGTGAAAACCTTTGCCACATCAAGATTATGGAGATTTATTGGGTGACCAAGGGGGCTTACCACTCTTCCAAGGGCATCTTTTGAGAAGAACTGAGGAGGAACTCCTCTCAACTCCAGCCACACTAGAACCTCCGTAAGTTTTGGCATTTGTGGTGTAAGGCCAGGTTCCCAATCTGTGACAAACATTGTTTGTCCATCAATGTGCCAAACTCTCTGGTTGAGGACTCTTTTGCGAGTTTCTGAGGAGGGGATTCTGATCAGGACCATCTTTGGACCAAGCTTGGATATAGTGATATCCCGATATCGTTGACTCTTGATACCATTGAGTATGACATGGAGAGCTGGCTTTGGTGGCAGATTACCGTGGAATTGACCCTAGATGAAAGGTTCCCACCTATGTTGGTTCTTCTTTATCACTTCATTCGGGATTCGAACACAAATTTCGCCTGAGTCAAGAACAAAACCCTCATCTTTACTCTACATCTTGCTATAAGAGCCTACAAACGCATCTTTCCAGCTTAGCTTGGAGATCCCTTTCTATTATGGCTTTTGGGAGGCTGGACCATCAAGTCGATTTTGCTCCGGTCCTGCAACAGCTGAGGTTTCCGACAGGGGTGGGAAGTCACTGGTTTGGTGAACATCCAGGTGATTTCCAAGAGCAAGCATGTAAGAATTTAGAGAATATGAAATCGGTTTTAGTAGTAACAAGAATCTAAGATGGACTGAATAACATTATTAAGAGCATTATGAAGAGAGAATGATAATGGAAAGACTTTAATTTTATTAATGAACAACTGTTAGCCTTTATAGGCTTTACAAGAAAAGAAAGATACAAAAGGAATAATGAACCTAGACTTACAAAAATACTAAATTATGAATGAAGAATGATTGGCTAATAATGAGAAGGCACCAACTGTATCGGACCATTGGTGATGTCTCTAAATGTGCCAGATCATCAATGTGGTCCTAGTGGTCCCCTCACTTAAGTTAACACACAACCAGATCTCGTCCAGACCCTAGTTGTACCAATTGTTCGGCTCCAGTAGTACCATTTATACAGCTCCAGCAGTACCATAACTCCTTTTAGTATGATAAGCTTCTCTTACAAATCTTTCGTTTGATAATTCATTTGCTCAATACTCCCCCTCAAGTTTAGACTTTGGACTCACCCTGAAAAGTCTGAACTTGGAAGAGAGAGCTCATTAGTATCACCTCATTAAAAACCTCAATGTGGAAAACCACGTGGGAAAAAACCACATTGAGAGAAAAAGAGTATGATCTAATGAGCTAGGGGACATTTATCAATGAGGTAATGTCAAGTCCACAAGTCCATGTTTCTCACAATTGTGATCGCAAACCATGATACTTGCGGCTTTAGTGAAGATGTCCGCGAGTTGATCTTCACTCTTTGTGTAGCATGGAAGAATGACTCCTTCTTCTATCTTCTCTCGAACCTTGTGGCAATCTATCTCTATGTGCTTGGTCCTTTCGTGAAATACCGAATTAGAAGATATATGTATGGCGGCTTGATTGTCACAATGAAATGTGATAGGATGCTCTTGCTCGATCCCAAAGTCTTTGAGTAGAGTCTTTAGCCAAGTCAATTCATTGGTGAGCTTCCTCATAGCTTTATATTCCGCTTCCGCACTTGAACATGAGACAATATTTTGCTTCTTAGCCTTCCAAGTTACTAGGTTCCCACCAATAAAAGTGCAAAAATCGGTTGTAGACTTCCTATCTATTCTATCTCCTGTCCAATCCGCATCACAATATCCTACAATTTTGGTATTTCCATTCTTTTCCATCCAAATGCCTCGACCCGGTGATCCTTTGATGTATCTCAAGATCCTTTCAACCATAGACCAATGATAAATCGATGGCTCTTTTATGTGTTGGCCTACTTGATTAATTGCAAAGCATAGATCCGCCCTAGAGAGTGTGAGATATATTAGTTTCCCAACAAGTCTTCTATATTGCTCAACATCTTTGAACTTCTAAACTTCTTGCTCCCCTTTTCAATTGACCTTGTAACCATCCTCAATAGATGTCTTTGCCGATTTACAACCGAGTTTACCGGTTTCCTTGAGAATATCAAGCGCATACTTTCTTTGAGATACAAACAATCCTTCCGAAGACCTATAGATCTCAAGACCAAGAAAGTACTTCAATTCACCAAGATCTTTAATATCAAATGCTTCCTTTAAAATCTCTTTTGCATGCTGAATTCCTTCCTTGTCATCTCCACTAATGATGAGATCATCCACATACACCAAAATGATTACAAGTCCTTTTGAGCTTTTGAGTGTAAACAAGGTATGATCCGAATGTAACCTTTTAAAACTGTGATCAAGGAGAGTTGAGCTCAGTTTTTGATACCAAGCTCTTAGTGATTACTTCAATCCATAAATAGCCTTCCTTAGTCTAAGAGCTTGTCCGGGTTTGCAAAGATCTTCAAGACTGGGAGGTGGAACCATATACACTTCTTCTTTGAGCTCTCCTTGAAGGAATTCAGTTTTTACATCCATTTGCCAAAGATCCCAAGAGAGATTGGTAGCCAATGAGAAAACTACCCTTACTGTGTTTAGTTTTGCCACTGGTGCAAAAGTTTCGGTATTTTCTTGTCCATAAGTTTGAGAGAACCCTCTTGCAACTAGCCGAGCTTTTTATCTCTCTATATCTCCATTACTCTTGTATTTGATAGTAAATACCCATCTAGAAGTAACGGCTTTCTTCCCTTTTGGAAGATTTTCCACATCCCAAGTGTGATTTATTTCCATTGCTCCCCTTTCATCTCCCACGGCTTCTATCCAAACCTTCTTTTCCTTAGCCTCCTCATAGCTTTGCGGAATCTCATGCTCTTCAACTTTAACAAGAAATGTTTGATGAGTTGATGGTAAGAGGTCAATAGAACACGCGGATTGTATTTGGTGAGCCACGGCTAGATAGTTGTAATAGACTCTTGTATTCTTCTTGAGTCTAGCACTCCTTCTTAATGGTTGAACTGGTACAACTACTTCCTCTTCAACCATATGTTCTTCCGGTGGAACTGGTACAACTACTTCCTCTTCAACCATATGCTCTTCCTCCTCTTGGATATGTCCTTCTTGATCAACTAAACCCTCTTGATTTGTGTCTTGAAAGGACTCTTCTGCTTGAGCTTGAGGTTGTTCATGATTTTTTGCACCTCATTCTTCTTCTTGATTTTCTCCATTATCCTCTTGATTTGATGGAGTAGTATCTTGTCTTGAATCCTTGAGCCTACCATTACCCAAATGATCCAAAAAGAACTTCAAAGTTGATGCTAGATCTGACGGTCTAGATAACTCTTTTAGATCATCTCTTTCCTTTTTGTCATAATATCCTTGATCCTCAATAAACTTCACATCTCTAGACACAAAGCTCTTATTGGTGGAAGGATCATGACATTTGTAGCCTTTTTGTGTTGTTGAATATCCAAGAAATATGCACCTAGTGCTCTTAGCTTCCGATTTGATCTTTGATCTCCTGGAACATATACAAAGCAAACACACCCAAAAACACGTAAGTGGTCAATGAAAGGTTTGGTTCTATTGAGTACCTCAAATGGCGACAAGTCTTATAAAACCCTTGTTGGAATTTGGTTAATTATATAGCATGAGGCCAAAACCACATCTTCCTAAAACCTCTTTGGAATATTAGTCTGAAACATCATTGTTCTTGTCACTTCCATTAGGTGTATATTCTTCCTTTCCACTACTCCATTTTGTTGAGGAGTATAAAAACAACTTCACTACAAGAAAACAGCTAGTTAACAACGACACTAATCGTCGTAAAATCGTTGTTAAAACAGACTAACGACTAATTTACGACGAAAACAAAAACGTTGTTAACAGATCATCGCAATGTAAAAATCGTCGTTAATTCATCGTTAATTTAACGACGACTAGAATTCGTCGTAAACTAAGTGTTAAAAATTCATCGCAAAATACTCGTAAATTAACAAGAGTTTAACGACAAAAACTTTATCGTAGCTAATTCGTAGTTAATTTTATGTAAATTAACGATAGTTAAACAACTAAATTGAATCATCAAATCGTTGTTAAATCGTAGTTAATTTACGACGATTTAACGACGACTGTTAAAAAGAGTCGTCGTTAAGTTACGACGATTTAATGATGATTATATTTAACAATCGTCGTTAAATCGCCGTAAATAAACTACGATTTAACAACTAAACTTTAATTAAAATTAACAAAAAAGACTTTAACAAGAATATGAAATTTGTTTTATTAGTAACCAGAATCTAAGATAGATTGAAGAACATTATTAAGAACATTGTGAAGAGAGAATGATAATGGAAAGACTTTAATTTTATTAATGAACAATTGTTAGCCTTTATGGGCTTTACAAGAGAAGAAAGATACAAAAGGATTAATGAACCTAAACTTACAAACATATTAAATTAGGAATGAACAATGATTGGCTAATAATGAGAAGGCACTAACTGTATTGGACCGTTAGTGACCTCTCTAGATGCGCCAGCTCATCAATGTGGTCCTAGTAGTCCTCTCACTAAAATTAACACACAACCAGATCTCGTACAGACCTTACTTGTACCAATTGTTCGGCTCCAGTAGTACCATTTATACAGCTCCAGTAGTACCATAACTCCTTTTAGTATGTTAAGCTTCTCTTACAAATGTTCCCTTTGATAATTTATTTGATCAATACAGCGGCGGCTGAAACGATTTGGGAAAGTTAAAATCTGGTGATAGAGAAGGAGAAGGAGAAGGAGGAGGAGGAGGAGGGTCTTCAGATGAAGGAGGGTTTGAGGAGGTTGTGGCGGCGGAGGACAGAGGGGATTTTTTTTTTGGAGAGAGTTTTGAGGAGTCTTTCTTCTTTGCCATCGGGTCGACAGTGGTGACTGCCACCAGAAGAGGCTGCGGAGGGGGGAACAGAAGATTTAAAACCTAATCGCCCTTTTGGAGAGAGGGATAAGGAAAAAACGTTTTTTAGTATGGTTTTTACTGTAATTACAGATGCCAACTAAATAGTATCATCACGATAAAACGTGTTATACTTCTATTTCGAAGCCCCAAAAAATAGACCGCTTGTTTGAGAGGATATATCTCTTGGTGTAGAATCTCTTGATGCATAATTGTGTATCTTGTGAACCTCATTTGATTGTTAGTTCCTGACATTTGCCTAGATAGGTCTCATATTTATTATGTAGAAGTACAACTCTGACTAAGAACTTTCTATATTGTCATGGACCGTAGAATCAAGTCCAATTTGATTTTGTTTTAAGAAAAGCCCAAAAACCCATTAAGCAAACCCAAAACCCTAAAACCCTCCTATTTAAATCTCTCAAACCCTAAAGCTTCCTCCTTTTCCATGTTGAGTTGTCGCAGAGAGAGAGAAAGGAGAGATAGATCAAACCTTGAGAGAGAGAGAGAAGAAAAAGAAGAAGAAAGTCTATGCAATCCTTGGAGACAAAATTGTTATGATGTGGGAGAAAAGAAGAAATGCTGACCAAATCATAAGGAAACGATATGAACTTTCTATAGTTAGTGCTCTTTTCACAGATCTATCATATCCATTAAACGGTTTATCATTTGGAGTTCTCTACTGAAAGTTATAGCTATTCTCCCGAGGGATATCTTTGCAGATTGTATCTGCCACCAGCCAGGAAAGGGAGGGCTATCGGCTATCCAGATGGTTTCTGATCGAGACGAAACTTGGGCTGTGGCTAGAGGACATCTAGTGCTTCAATATGAACGGTCAGATCTTGTATTTAACGGTTAGTTTCAGAGTTATTCCTTCGTTTCTAAGTGGTTGCGAATCTGTCATATTTCCAGATCTGTTACATTTGGGTGTAAAGAGTGTTTTGATAATCTAAAGGTTGATGCTTGGGTTGATCTTCTACAAGAACGTCGTTGACCCTTATGTCTATCTACTGCTGAAAGGGAAACTAGATTCGGATCCATATGAAGGGAAAAGCGTGCCTCTGAAGTTGATGATGCGAATTTGTCGATCGCAAAGAACCTGATTTCGGAGTTGTTCTTCTGCAAGTGGCCAAGGTGAGGGCGTATATTAAGTTATTGCGTTTGAAAAAAATGTTATAACGGTAGTCTAGGGTTAAACGGGCTAGTGTCGAGCTTTGTTTCTTGGTACGAATATTGTGATTGTATTATGTACTTGCTAAGATACTACTATACGCCTAGAGGGCAATTGCGTGTTTGGTCGCTAACTCGAGCATTGGTAGATGTATGTGAATATTGTGATGAGAACCTAGAACTGTTTAATTAAAAGATTAGGGTAACATGACATCGTTTGAGAATTGCGGAAAAGATAAGTATTGCATGCTAAACCGGTGAGTTGTGTTTGAAACAGGGAAGGGGCGAGAGGAAAGCCCCTGACCTGGGTTTTAGGGAAATGAGAGTACATGTGTGTGGAGAGACTCCGGGGGAAAGAGAAGTACCTCGGGGTGAGGGGAAAGAGAGTTCCCCCTGCGAGTTGGCCTTGGGATGGGAAATGTGAGTACCTCAAGGCAGTAGCCTTGGGACGGGAAATGTGAGTACCTCAAGGTCGGAGTGTTGTGTGATGTTATTAATGTTGATGCATGAATGTTTGTAATTGCTTGAGCAGCACGATAGGTGCTTGATTGGGAGTAGTAGTTTAGGTCTAGACTTCTGGGCTAATCTAGTTTTCAGGCAAGGTAGTTTAGTATATTCTCTCGCTGAGTGGCTTGTTGTCGGTAAGTCACTCACCCCTCTTTTTCCCTTTTCTTTTTCTGTGAATTATTTTGCAGGTTTAGTGTTAGAAATGACGTTTAAAGTGGGAGTTGGTGGTTTTGCGAAAGGATTTGGCATGTACCGGATGGTTAACCTCTAACCGGGTTAGAGATGTTACAATTTGGTATCAGAGCCTAGGTTAAAGGTCACTCCGGTTCTGACCCGGAGGGTCATAGATTTTCAAAGAAAAAGTTTTATCGAGTCGTGTTTATGTTTCCACTAGGATTAGATGCACGTGCTAAATTTTTATATTCGTGAATTCAAAACACCAACTTCGACTTTAATCTAGCTCCTAACTTTATGGCTTCTTTCGAGGTTTTGTCGCGCGGGCAGTTATAAAGACATGGACTTCGCAGCTTGGACTAGAGTAACTACTGGAGGACGTGGCCCAAGGATGACCATCAAGAGGAGGCTACGAGTTCAGAGTCAAAGTCTTAGGTTGAAGAGTTAGCCCAGAAGTTAGGATAGATTTTTAGAATGGGTTGGGGATTTAATATTTATTATTCTTCTGTGTGTGTTGCTTGCTAGTTAGTTCATTTAGATCCTTTTGTGAGGGGTGAATGAAGAGTGGTTCTCCGGATAATATAGGATTTGAGTTCGAGTAATCTAGTTTAAGGTTTCAAGCACCCTAAGAAGGATAAGATGAAGACTTGGTTCTTACGGAAAGCGTCCGTTCAGAGTTCAAGGAGCTTCACGCATCTGTGGGAGGGAACAATTGACACCAGGAGGAGTTGAATTCACCGGAGAGTTGCTGGGGATAGCATCAATCAAATTTAAGGAGGGAGAGCTAGCTAAGCAAGGAAAATTTAGATGGATCACCTAGCTGCAAGGACACGGTCGGGCAAAGAAGTCAATTTGGGATCGCATGGGGGTTGAGATATGTTGTTGGGTACGTCTGGAACTCCTCCCAATAACAAGATTGATCTTCCAGTGGAGCTTAAGGGAGCTCGTTTGCCATGCCTGTCGGGGATGGAAACCAAAGGAAATGAAGGTAAAAAGTGATCAAGTGGGGCAGGACCACCCAAGGAAAATGTGTTATGCAATCGTAGGACCCTTGTGCACATCATGATCATTCAAACATGGAAGCTGCTAAGGAACCTAATTGAGATTGTTAAGGAATTGGATAGCATCTAGCACCGGCACAATGAATACCAGAAAGACTACGCGTGGGATGCGACTTTCCCTCATAAGGTAACGAGGATGAACATTGATGAAGGGAAGGATCCCAAATCGCATATTGAAACATCTGAAAGGAGGAGTAATGGACAAGATTACAAGGAGGTTAACATGTATGACACTGGACGTCCTAGTTGTTCATGAAGACGCAGACCGAAAGCCACGAATTTAAGACGCGCCGGCTCTATGATGCACCGGAGCGCACCGAGACGACGTTGCTCAGAATTCGGGATGAATTCTATTTAAAGGGGAGAATTGTAATGTCCTGTACAGTAGGATCCGGTCTTGTTTGATTTTGTTTTAAGAAAAGTCCATTAAACAAACCCAAAATCCTAAAGCCCTCCTATTTAAATCTCTCAAACCCTAAAGCTTCCTCCATTTCCATGTTGAGCCGTCGCAGACAGGGAGAGAGAAAGGAGAGAGAGAGATCAAACCTTGAGAGAGAGAGAGAGAGAAGAAAGAGAAGAAGAAAGTCTATGCAGTTCTTGGAGACAAAACTGTTATGCTGTGGGAGAACAGAAGAAAGGTCAGACAAATCATCAGGAAACAATCTGAATTTTCTATAGTAAGTGTTCCTCTCCTAGATCTATCATCTCCATTAAACGGTTTATCATTTGGAGTTCTCTACTGAATGTTATAGCTATTCTCCCGAGGGCTATCTTTACATATTGGATCTGTGACCAGCAAGGAAGCGGAGGGCGATCAGCTATTCAGATGGTTTCTGATCGGGGAGAAACTTGGGTTGTGGCTTAAGGGCATCTAGGGATTAAATCTGAACGGTCAGATCTCGTAGTTAACGGTTAGTTTCAGAGTTATGCCTTCGTTTCTAAGTGGTTACGAATCTGTCAGATTTCCAGATCTGTCACATTTGGGTGTAAAGAGTGTTTTAATCATCTAAAGGTTGATTCTTGGGTTGATATTCTACAGGAACGCCATTGACCCTTATATCTATCCACTATTTAAAGGGAAACCAGATTCGGATCCATATGAGGCGAGAAGCGTGGCTCTGAAGTTGATGATGTGAATCTGTCCACCGCAAGGAAGCTGATTTCGGAGTCGTTCTTCTGCAAGTGGCCAAGGTGAGGGCGTATATTAAGTTTCTGCATTTGGAACCTATGTTAGAATGGTAGTCTAGGGTTAAACAGGCCAGTGTCGAGCTATATGTCTCGGTACGAATATTGTGTTTGTATTATGTACTTGCTGAGATACTACTATACGCCTAGAATGCGATTGCGTGTTTGGTCGCTAAGTCGAGCATAGGTAGATGTATGTGAATATTGTGATGAGAACCTAGAACTGTTCAATTAGAGGATTAGGGTAACATGACATCGTTTGATAATTGCGGAAGAGATAAGTATTGCATGCTAAACCGGTAAGTTGTGTTTGAGACAGGGAAGGGGCGAGAGGAAAGCCGATGACCTGGGTTTCAGGGAAATGAGAGTACCTTTGTGTGGAGAGATTCCGGGGGAAAGAGAAGTACCTCGGGGTGAGGGGAAAGAGAGTTCCCCCGCGAGTTGGCCTTGGGACGGGAAATTTGAGTACCTCAAGATCGGAGTACTGTTGTGTGATGTTATTGATGTTGATGCATGAATGTTGGTAATTGCTTGAGCAGCACGATAGGTGCTTGATTGGGGGTCGTAGTTTAGGTTTAGACGTCTGGGCTAATCTAGTTTTCAGGTAAGGTAGTTTAGTATATTCTCTCGCTAAGTGGCTTGTTGTCGGGAAGTCACTCATCCCTTCTTTTCCCTTTTCTTTTACAGGAATATTTTTGCAGGTTTAGTGCTAGAAGTGACGTTTAAAGTGCGAGTTGATGGTTTTGCGAAAGGATTTGACTACCGGGTTAGGGAAGTTACACTTTCTTTCACATAGACAAATATAAAATGACAGAATACTTACAATCATAAGAAAAACTTGATCTAATAATATTTACTATGTTATTTTACATTTTATCTCAAACTGATTGGAACTGTCGTTATCTCTAAGAAAGCAACACAATTTCTCTTCGATAATGAAGGGTGGCTCGAACGAAGAAAAAAAGATCTGGATTTCTACAAGGTGATGTTATATGCCTTCTATCGCCCTTTGTCTATATTATCTTTAAATAAAAGAGGGGGGAAATCTAAAATCTAGCATGAAAAAAAGATGGTTTCACTCCTAATAAATTTAAAAGCTTCTTCGTTCTTCTTGGATTTCTTTGCGGGAAATTTTTGTTGTTCCTTAGGCAACATTTTCACGTCATTACAAGAAGAAGAGAATGATTTAACCAGAGAGACACACATTGCTTCAAAAAGTTACAATGGACTTCTGGAGATGATTCACCGGCTAGACGTAGATAATCGAGTTAGTATATTCTCTCGCTTCGTGTTCTTTGTTTTGACCGATTAACTTATTGGGTTGTTAGGATCTAGTATCATTTGCAAGCTCGGTTTGAGAAGCAAAATAAACATAGAGGAAGTTCAATATTATTGATAAATCCATTACAATATCATCACACATGATCAACCACCATTTCTCACTCTATCGTAAACTTAGCGTATCAAACATGAAAGAAAAAACGAGAGTGTTTTGGGTCTGAGAGGAGGAATCATCAGGTTTCAAGCTAAAGCTGTGAGAATGGGTTGAATTAATGAGAGGATGAGTAATATTGAGATCATAGTCACCATGGAAGAGTGAAGCAACAAAGAATCCATCAGTACCAGTGACACCTGTGGTTTGTCTGCTGAGGCCTCCCCATTCATGTAAAAGTTTGTCAACGACGTCTCCGGTAGGTAGGTTCTTGAATTTTCCATCGGTGAGGCACATTCGAAAGCAACCTAATGGAGTATAACCTCCCCACACCACCATTCCTTTTACATGCGGATGTGCATGGCCTTCCCTTAGGACTTGCTCAAAATACTTGACCTGCAAGAAAACCGAAAATAAAATATAATGGCAAGGATTTCTAATTAAGCTTTGGTAGAGGATATATGCATATTAATGAGTTACGTACGTGATCATTCGGAGGAGCTTTAACATCGATTTCAGTGAGCCAAATAGGAAAACGGGTGGCAGCAAGAGTGTCAATAGCTGATCTCATATACGGAATGTTAGGAGCACTGAAATGACCCTCAAGACCAATGGCTAATGGAATACCCCCGGCAACCCCAATAGACTGAAGCTCCCTAAGTTTCTTCAAATACCTTGCTGGACTAGAAACCGCATCCCCAGGTTGCTCTAGTGTATTGAATTCATTCATGAACATTGTCGTCTTTGGATCCACGGAATGTGCCATCGCGAAGATGTCAGAAGAGGCTCTAGGACCGAACTTGCTCTCAAAGAAGGAGAAATGGAGATTCTCATTCACAACGTCCCAACCTGCAAGCTGGCCTTTGTACCGCGAGACTAGAGAGAAAACCCTTTTCTTTACAGCGTTATACAAATCGTTACTTGATAGAGAATTAACCCATGCCGGTTGATATTTAGGGTCGTCCCATACAATGTTATGACCACGTACAGCGACCCCATGTTGTTTGAAGAATCTCAACATCGCATCAACAGTCGAGTAATCCTCTACACCTCTTACTTTTTCTGTACTGTACCATTTCATCTCATTCCCAAACGTTGCTACGGTGAACCTCTTAGTGAACCAGTTTTGGTATGCGTGGTTCCCAAGTATGCCCTTGTCTATTGCGCAGCCAAATGGGAATCCCAGTTTTTTCTGTTTTATGGAAATGGTTGCGTTTGGTATTGGCTCGCCTTTCTTGTTCACGACTCTAATCCTCACTTCCTTCTTCCTAGCGTTATCAATGCTCTGTTCATGGTGAGACTTCCAATCCTTTTGTGTGAAAGGTTGCAAAGAAACGCTATCAACCCAGATATCGACCGTTGTGTTGTTGCTCTATTCATTACCACAAGGAGTAAAAATCATTTGCAAGTTATTCAATTTCTTTTAGGCTTTTTCTTTTGCTAGTTAGCCTTCAAAGACAATTTTAATTTGTTAAAAACATTATAAAAACACTTTTTGTTGGAATAAAGTTGATTTAATTAGCCCAATAACAAAATTGCATAAACTTTTTAGGAATATATCATTTATATATATATATATATATATATATA
>OVAN01011799.1:0-14325 GCA_900406275.1 Anastatica hierochuntica | reverse complement strand
GAGTCCGTGAACCACATAACATTGACAGTGAGAATTTCGGTTCTCACAATCTTCAAGAGTAACTGAGGAAACAACAAGGAGAACAACCATACCCTCCACCTCAAGGAGCGATTGGTGGTAGTGGAAACCACGCAAACCCTCCAAATCATCCACCAAAAGGAGAAGCTCAAATTGGAGAGTGTGATGAACCATTTAGAAATGGTGAAAGATTGGGGATAAGACCTCCACCAATTCGCAACAACAACTTCGAAATCAAGTATATTTTGATTAACATGGTCCAAAATTCTCGTTTTCGGCCTACCATTGGAGAACCCTCTTGAGCATTTAGATAACTTTGAAAGGTTATGTGGAATGGTGAAGATTAGCGGTGTATCCGAGGATGTGATCAAATTGACTTTTTCCATTTTCTGTGTGACAATACATCACAATGGGAGAAGAGTGTTGTGACATCTTCAATCACAACATGAGACCAGTGAAAGAAGAGATTCTTGGCTAAATTTTTCTCGCCACAAAGGACGACGAAGATAATAAATAAAATTTCTACATTCAAGCAAGGAGGAGTAGACTCATTATAGGAAGTTTGGGATCGTTTCAATGGATACATTAGAAGTTGCCTTCGTCATTGTATCACCAAAGACAATTTGCTTCAAATATTTCATAGAGGTATCCATTAGAAGTTCCGTTTAGCTTTAAACACCGCTTCAATGAGAAATTTTTCTAGTCTTTTCGCCGAGCAAGGATAGAAACTCATCAAAAATTTGGCGCAAATTGACAATTGTGATGGAATATATTATGATAGGATGTTTAGAAGCACACAATTTAACGATGATAAGATTAAAGAGCTCAATGATAAAATGAAAAAGCTTTTGCTCCACACAAGGAGATGAGTTCACTTTGTTGAAGCCGAATATAAAGGAGGACAAGGGATTGAAATGCAAGAAGAGTCAAAGAGCCAAGATCGCATATAAGCTAGTGTCCATCCATTTCAAAACTTAGTTTAGAGACTGTTCAACTCAAACCAATGTGAATTATGGTGATGTTTGATTGTGTGTTAGGATTTGCATGTTAGATTGAATGATTACTTAAATACATTACTCGATTAATTGTTGAATTAGAATGAGTTATGGTGATGCTTGATTGTTTGTTAGGATTTCCATGCTAGATTGCGTGAACTATTTAGAAGTATGTTTGCTTGATGTTATTTTTGTTGTGGTAGAGGTTGTTTGTTGATTTTCGGTTTTATTCGACAAATCGGTTTTGGTGTAAATGACTATTTTTGTGAAAAGTGAGATTTTCACTCGTGATTCAGTGTGTGTAAACCGATGTGAATGTACTCATGATTTGGTGTGTGATTCCATGTGAGTGTTGGCGGTCCGGTCCTACCTTGACCTCTGAAAGACGAGATTATAGCCTAGGGCCGAGTGTTATCCAGCGGGATAGGACCGATATGACGGTTTGAAACGGGAATTTGTCAAGTCGATATGACGGTCTGAAACCAAAAACGACCATGCAATGTTCAATGCTCATGTGCATGTGCTGCTATGATATAGGTGTTTGTGAGGTTATGTGACAGTATCCAATGCGCAAGACTTTTGGAGAAAGTTAGTGAAAGTCATTTTTTAAAAGTCGTTTTTATGTTATGGTCAAATTCTTATGTTTTCATCTGTTTGTCTCTTATTGATTGTTGTTTGTCATTTTGGGGTTTTCGAGAGGAACAATAACCATGTTAGAGGGAATCATGACTCACTGAGCGATTAGCACTCGCACGTTTTTGTTAAATCGTTTTCAGATAATCACTAGTCGAGAAAGACCAGTAGTCGAGAACAAAGAATGTAAGGCGAGTCAGTGTAGATTTTTTTCATTGTAAAATATACTTTTTTGGATGTGTGGCTTTAAGTATTTTGGTCTGGCCTCAAAAACTCAAATGTTTTTAAAAGTATGATGTAATCCAAGTTATAGTATGAGTTTAAAAGAGTATTTTGCGTATAACTTGGGTTCCATATGATATTAGCTTTGTTCGAACTAACACAACTTGAAGAGTGTGGTACACATTAAAAAGCTTAGGCCATATATAATTTGCAAGGATTAACACCAGAAATGGATTTACTAAGGATGGGAAATCGTTTTAGCCTCTGGACGGTCTAGTCTAGGTCACTAACTTGTGACATCTCCGACCGATCTATTCCTCGAACAAATCGAGGGTGTTACACTCAATTTTAACATAAACGACTTCTCCTGAAGGCAAGTTGATAGCCTTGGTGGCTTGCAGTGGCTGATCAAAGTCAATGATCATAAGAGCTCATGCATAACTCAATAAGAGACACTTTCTGGTTCATACTCAATATCGTTGATTTGTCATATCGCATATCACTCCAATTGTACTCACTATAAAGTACTTAAACAGTATTTTATGAATACAAATTTATATTGAAGCGGATCGGAGAAACTTTACTTGTAGATTTTTTATCCATCCAACAATGTCTCAATCATCAAAGGAAAAAACCATGCTTCATAACTATTTGAATATTTGTTTCTAATTTGAATATAAATTGAAAATTGTCTTTGGTGAGAACTATACCTCTTAGTCGCTCATATGATCTTCCATATTTGTGGCATGGTTCCTAACATACATGATATGCTATGACTTATCGGATTTAAGAAACGAACCACCATACTTTTAGCACTTTCTCTTCACAGCGTTAAACCGCTACTAGCCAGAATATCAATCAGAGTGTCTTCCTCCATTGCCATTGATTGTAGCGCTTGGTTTAAAACTTTTTCCATCGAAAGCAAATCTCTTCGCCACAAAAAATAATCTTAGACGCATTTTCAAACCCTTCTCTTGTATCGCTTCCTTTGTTGTAGCCTAAGAACCCTAACTCTTTCGAAACTTTCCTTAACCAGTTGGGGTGAATTGGATCACGAATGAAGAAAAAAGAATTGTTAAAAACAACTTCTTAGAAAATTTCCATACTTTCAAGATTGCCGAAGAAATATTTCATTTCGAAAGAGATATTCCACTTTAATAGGAAAGTATAAAATCTCTGGTAAAGGGAAAGAGTTTTAAAGAGAGAAAAATGAAAGTTGTTTGTTAGAGGTTAATAAACTAACACTTTCAAGTTTTAAAAAATTAATAGAGTTGTTTAAATGATTTTTTTTTTATAATTTTTTTTTATTTAGTATGACTAATTAAGAGTTGGGGACTATTTTGATGTTTTTACCGAAATAAGACAATGAAATGTACTAGACATTTGTATCACCTAGTGAGTCATAAGATTATTGGGTTAAATAATTGAATGTGTTTTAATGTATTTAAGTTCGAAAGTTTTTTTTAATGAATTTGAATGAAATTATTATAATGGCCGTGAGATTTTTGTATTTCGGTGCTTTGTGTTTTTATGTATTTCTTTGTATTTTAAAACCATCTAAATTTCACAAAAATGTATATTCTCACTTTTGATTTTTCTCTTTAATTATCTGAACAATCTTCACATTTACATTGGTTTTCTTTTGACTACAACCATCATTCAAATAATCCATTGTTCAAATATGCATTGTAAACTAACAAATGAACATTTTTTAAATTAACATTATTACGGAGACATCTCTTTTCTAACCAAATCGTTGACTAGTCCTGCATAAATGAGGATGATTGATTGCAAGATAAATGCAACTAATGAGTTCAAAATGTTATATTCAGCTAAGATATCAATAGAATAAGAATGTCTGACGAAATTCGAGAAGACGAAATCGAGTAATAAAAGACTAAAAGATTCAAGGATTTATGGAAATATACCAAAAGAAAAATATAAGATCATATACAAAAAAGGGAAGAGAAAAAAAACTAAGGGATCAAAAAAGACAAAAAGAAAAGCAACAGCGATACGTAAGAGAAAGAACACAACGAACCATTTATCTTTTAGCTTCCCATAGAGAAAACAATGGCGAGTAAGAAAGATTTGTGTTGCCATGAAGTGTTGAAAAGAAATCGATCAATTGTATGTGAAGGGATTAAGAGCGTTGGAGCTTTACAATTATGCGACATAGAAGAAGAAGTTGGAGAATTTAGGGAAGAACACGACATTATCTACAAGAACGTTTGGGAGTAGAAAACAGAAGAAGAATAAGATTCAGATTTAAGTTTGCCATAGTTTTTGTCTTAAGTTACAAATTTATTAACTGATTAACCATATACGATTCTTCTAATTTTATCATTTTTTGATGTTTTTCATATGAAATACATCAAATCTATATCAAAAAGGTTTATATTTGTCTTAGTCATCTTTTGAACAAAATAAAATCAAATTCCCTAAAATCATGTTAATATTGAATAACAAGTGATTTAATGTGTTTTAGATTGCATCATTCAAATACATAATCTAATAACAAAACATTTTATTTGTATTTCTATGAAATACACAATTGAAGAATACTAGTTCTAACACTAATTTAAAATGCCTTCAATTCCAGTAGAATACTATGTTCAATAACATCTTGATTTTTCAACACTCTCATTTTTACCTTTTAACATTCCACATCATTTTCTCATTATTCCACCTATTGATTCAATACACATTCAATCTTTTTATATTTACAATGCTTTTGTGACCCCGATTGTTTTCTTTCAATATGTTGAATGTCACATCATTTTTTAAGTTTTTTCAAGACTTTAATATATGGATTAAATAGTTGATACTTTATACAACGCCTATACCACTAGACGTAAAATGGAAAAGACATATTCCTTGGAGTTCGTCTAGAAAACTAGGCTTAGGCAACAAAAACCGGAAGTGAGAACCGAACCGAAAACTGAACTGAAAAACCCGATTCAAATCGGTTCCAACTCCTGCAAAAATCCGAATGGATCCAAGACTCTATTACTTTGAATCAGTTCGGTTCTGGTGAGACCCGAACACCCAAACCAATATCTGATTGACCCGAATGGTGGATGGTGCAATGTTCTTCTTCTGCGGTGGTGGTGCGATGTTTGGATGTGGTGGTGCGATGTTTGGTGGTGGATGGGTAAATCCGATGGAGGTGATGGTGACAAATCTTTGTCATCTTCGTCTTATCCAATTTCTATGTTCTTCCATTTCTTCTTCTCATTCTTCCGATTCTTCTTCTTCCTTTTACTTAAAAAATAGAAGAAGAAAAAATGTATGAGTGCTAGGGTTACAAGATGCAGGAGACACATGCATAATTACTAATGCATTTAAAAAGAATCAAATCTGAGTTCGAGAGCCATATACATCAAACGTTAACCAAGAAGAGCATCTCCAAAAGATTCTTTATAACTTCAAATATGAAGTTTTTTGCTCTCCAAAAAGTAACTTCAAAACTTCAAATTTGAAGTTTCACTTTTCAAAACCTCAAATTTGAAGTTTCACGTTTTTATTTGCATATTAGTCTTTACAATCATTTATCACTCACATTATTCATATTAATTTTTTGTTTATCTTTTAATATCTACAAATTTTGTATCTCATTCATATTTCACATTTATTCTTATATATTCAATTTTTATACATAAAATTATAGAAAAAAAATTGAAATAAAATAAAAAAATGTATAATTTATCGTATATAAGAGCATTACATGAACAGTTTTATGAAGTAATTTTTATGTTATTTGAAATATGCTTTTTATTTTCACATTTTTATTATTTATATAAAAGATTATATTGTAGTGTAACAATTAAATAAGTAATAGTGTTGTAATATTTTTTAAAATGTGTGTTTTAGTTGCTATCGAAGGTTTTTGTGAATTAAATTAACTAGGAGAACTATAAGAATCATAATGTAAAATATAATTCTTTTTAAAATTAGATTTGAAATTTGTTTTTAGAGAGAAACAACTGAAAACTTCAAATATAAAGTTTTACGAACTTCAAAATGAAATTTATTTTTGGAGATGCTCTAAGCCACAATAACTTCAACAATATGCATGTTTTTTATTTACGACATGGGTATTTCAAGTGAAGTTACTTGAAAAATTCGAACAAATCCGAATAATCATGAAACCGTAACTAAATCGGCAACTAACCGAACCCGATAGACTCCAAAATGACCCCAACCTTCGAAAAATTCAAAGTACCTGAATAGATTTTATATGCCAAAACCCGTAACCCCAAACCGATCGGGTTCAGCCCTACATAGAACCTCTTTTTTTTTTAACATATGAAACTTATCATTGAGATAAAATGTAGTCCTCATGTAACAGAGGTACAATGAAAGAAGGAGGGTAAGTAAATACAATAAACAGGTCATCTTCCAATCTTCTTTTTTTCTGTTCCAAAGCCCTAAATAGAACTCAATTATTCATTTCCCGCCTCAATCCCGACAGACTCCAACCCCGATCCGAAAATTCAAAATACCCAAATTGATCTTATATCCTAAGCCCAAAGCCAGAACCGATCTGGTTGAGGTTACCCGATAGTCAAGCCCTACATAGAACCCAATTATTTATTTCCCGCCTAAATCCTTGGGCGACGATGGAATCGCCGACACAGACGGCGGAGCACATAGAATCCATGACGGAGTTTCTGGTGGAACACTATTCTGATCAGCTCCACGCCATCTCTCTCTCTTCCGATCCCAAACTTCACTACCCTCTCTTCATCGAGTATGTTTAAATTCCTTCACTCTACTCTCTCTTTCCACCTTACAATTCACTACACACACATGCTATTTAGATTTGCAGAACTCGTCGATGATAATCCGTATTTGGCCCGTCTTGTCTTCTCAAATCCTCAACAGTATCTGCGTCACTTCGACGATTCAGCTATTCTGGCTCACGTATGTACTTAACTTGAATCGTGGAAATCAAATTGTGATTCCAATCAATCGCTAAGGAAACGAAATCGTGTTGTAGAAAATTGCGTTGGAGCATATGAAGAAATTCAAGAACAAGGTTGGAATTGAGAAGAGGTTTATACATGTCCGTATTAACACTAGTGGATCTCCTCTAGAACGAAGCTCCGGTGTGTACAGTTTTTTCTTTTCTCTTTATTTGCGAGTGACTTCTCTTAGCTATTTTGGTTTTGCTACAGACACTTTCCCAAGTATTGGCCGGGTTAGAGTGAAGCACCGTGGGATTCTACTGATGTTGAAAGGCACCGTGATTCGCTCTGGAGCTATCAAAATGTACGAGGGAGAAAGAATGTATAGATGTCGAAAATGCAAGCATATGTATGTTCTCTACAATCCTTTGTGAGATTCCGTGCTCTTATGTTTGTGTTTCAAACCCAGTTGATTCATTATATATAGGTTCCCTCTTTTCCCTGAGTTGGAATCAATTAACTCTATTGTGAAACCACCCTTTTGTCCTTCCGAGGTTTGTCACATTGTATCACATTTCATATTAGGATATCCCTGTTTTGCGAAAAGAATCTCCTTTTGGTTTCTCATTATATGTATTCTGCAACTTTAGTCATTTTCTTCCAAACACCTGATTATATAGTATTTTGAAATCTTTAACTCTTGATGGCAGCGGTCAATATCTTGTGAAGGCACAAACTTTGATCCTGTAGATGATACAATAACACGCCATGATTATCAAGAAATCAAAATCCAAGAAAATACTCAGGTTTTAGGTGTTGGGGTTATCCCAAGGTCCATTCTAGTCATCCTCAAAGATGACCTTGTTGACAATGTTAAAGCTGGAGGTACAGCACCATGACTTTTGTTTGTTTGTTTTTATTCTACGAAGTACATATTCATAATGGCATCATTATTGTGGCTACAATTCCAAGACTCAGTGTAACCATTCCAAAGGTACCAGCATAACTTCTCGCCTCCTGATATTGGCTTTAGTAACGTATTTGTTGCTTTCTTTTTATGCAGACGACGTTGTTGTCTCTGGAATCTTGACTTCAAAATGGTCTCATGACCTGAAAGATGTTCGCTGCGACCTTGAACCTATGTTGATAGCCAATCATGTCAGGTAAATGGCTAGGCAAATTTGATAAAGCAATCCCTATTAATCAATCTCAAGGAAACTGTTACCAACCTTCTTCCGGAAGTTTAGTACGAAAATGAAACTTGTTTGTTTGCTGAAACAATTGTTGAGGCAGCCAAACCATGTAGCTATTTGTTCCCCTTAAAAAAAACTTCCAAATGTTTTGGGGCTATGATAAGATATATTTTCTCATATTTTGAGTTACTGTTTGGAGGAACAGTTTCAGTTATTCAATCACTTTTTAATCTATTATTCTGTCGTTTTCTAGAAGAACTAATGAGCTCAAATCAGAAATCGATGTATCTGATGAATTGATCGAGAAGTTTAAGAATTTTTGGATCAACTGCAGAGATACCCCTTTGAAAGGTAAAAACTCACTGTTACCTGTAAATAATTCTGACTACTTTGTTGCAGTTGTTGAACAACTCTTCCACAATCATCCATTTTTCTGTATTTCCAAGTAATATTTGGAAGATCTTAAGTAGATTCTTTGTTAAAATTCATATTAATATCGTTAACATTTGAGTAATTCAGGGAGAAATGCTATCCTACGAGGTATCTGCCCCCAAGTCTTTGGTCTCTTCACTGTTAAGCTTGCAGGTGTGCTGTATGCTTACTTTTTGCGTTAAGATCTCTTATTCTTGAATTATCTAGAAATATTTCATGCATGTGAATATGGTAACATGCAGTTGCCTTGACACTCATTGGAGGTGTGCAACATGTTGATGCTTCTGGTACAAAAGTACGGGGAGAATCTCACTTGCTTCTTATTGGCGATCCAGGTTGTTGTCAACCACCAAGTATTATCTTTCATATATTTGTGCATGCCACTAAATTGTGGCTGACCTCATAATTTTTCACCTGAACTAAATTGATACGGAACTCGAGTACCTTACAAGAAAATTTAGAAGTACGAAAATTAAAGGGTCTTCTGTGTGGTTTTTGTTACTAGCTGATGGAACTCTATATAGGAATGTACTTTCATATGGACCCACCTTTACATTGTTAACATCTGACAGGCACTGGAAAATCTCAGTTCTTGAAGTTTGCTGCAAAACTAAGCAACAGAGCTGTAATCACAACAGGACTAGGAAGCACAAGCGCTGGATTGACTGTAACTGCAGTAAAGGATGGAGGTAAGAACTCCAATCTTTTGCCTATCTCATTTTTTGGATCCTTTGCAACACTTTTTTCCCTTTTGGTCTTTATTAACTTGCTTTCAGGAGAGTGGATGTTGGAAGCTGGGGCCCTTGTTCTTGCAGACGGCGGACTTTGCTGTATTGATGAATTCGATAGGTAGTTTCCAGATTTGAGAAACATCTGTTAGAAGAATATTTTGCAATAACCATAACTCTTGTCTGCTTGAAAAGCTTGATCTTTAATGAAGTGTTTTTTTAGTCGTGTGAATCTCTGGTTTCTCACGAAGCATTCTTTGATAATGTAGTCAGCCTAACGTGACAAACATATTAGGAAATTTTCTTTTCAATTTGTAGCAATCTACTTTTTGTGGATTTTAGTGCTATTGCTTCTTCCTTCAGAGACCTCCTTACAAGTAAAGCATTTTTTTCTTTCTGGAAGCATGAGGGAGCATGACAGAGCAACCATACATGAAGCAATGGAGCAACAAAGTATAAGCGTTGCCAAGGTAAACCAATCTACAATTTCATATATATTTATTTTCTTGTTAAAGCATCATCTCCACTATTCGAGTTGTTCAACTAAATCGGTCTAGATATAATTTTGTTTCTATCTTTATTTCTTGGTAATTTGAAGGCTGGTCTTGTCACGACTCTTAGCACAAAGACAGTCGTCTTCGGTGCTACAAATCCTAAAGGACAATATGATCCCGATCAGTGTATCCTCTTCAGATAGAGTAGACCTCAAAGAAGTATTTGCTTACATGCAAGCCTACTGTTTTTGAAATTCAGTTTGGTGATATCACTCAAAATAGACATACATTTCTTCCTTGAATCATCAGTTGGGCATGCATTCCTGTTCTCCCTTTGCGTTGAATTTATTTGATGAACTTGTTTTGATAGGTTCCTCAGAAAATTCTTAACTGAATCTAGCTCTTTCTGTCAATACTGCACTTTCCGGTCCCTTGTTGAGCAGATTTGATATCGTACTTGTTCTTCTAGATACAAAAAATCCAGAATGGGATGCGGTTGTATCATCTCACATCCTTGCCGAGGTATGTGCCATTAAAGAAGTCTATATTGAAATACACATTAAGCCTTATTAAGCAGGGTTTATATTTGTGACAAAGTATACCAACCTTGATGTCTTTGATAATTTGATGAAATCAACACAGGTGCAAATAGAGCAATGCAGAGATGTTGACGACCTGACAACTATTTGGCCACTACCTATGCTTCAAAGGTATCAGTCTTATCAGATGTGTGTATAGATCATTAAATCGACAATCTAGAAGAATTTCAATTGTTCGCTTGCACAGAAGTCAGAGGTGATAGGTGTCGTTGATCCTAGCTGATAATACATTAATGATCGCTATTAAGTTCTTATAACCTGACCTATGCAGGTATATTCAGTTTGTGAAAGGTAACTTCAGGCCTGTCCTATCAAAGGAAGCAGAAGAAATTATTTCAAGTTATTATCGACTCCAAAGAAGATCTTCAACACATAATGCAGGTATCTCCTGAGGAATGCTTATTTTCTTCTCCAGATGCTAATTTTATATTAATTTCGGGCAAGGGAAGCTCATGAACATAGAATATGTTCCAGCTTTGAATCCTCTTATTTCATGGGTGAGACTTCTTGTTCCTTACACATATAGAAAATTACACTGGAAACACATTCAGTATTGGGGGTAACAGAGATTTCATTGGATCAATTTCAAATACAAACATAAGGTCTAGTCTTGAAACATGAGGTCTATATTGAAACGCTCATTGAAAATAGTCTTGCTGAAACGAATTTTAGGACCGGCTTATTGGGTACAAGACTAGATAGGTCCTAAGATGAAGTGAAATATTTTTGTAATGTGATTTTACTCTGAACTGAAGCAAGAACAACCGTGCGGATGTTGGAAAGCTTAATCCGTCTAGCCCAAGGTAACTCTTTAGGTTATCAATCAAATTACTACAAAAACAGGCTGGAATGATATTAATGGTGTATAGTGGTGTCACACAGCTCATGCAAGGCTTATGTTCAGAAATGAGGTGACGCGATTAGATGCAATAACAGCAATCTTGTGCATTGAATCATCAATGACCATATCAGCCATTGTAGACAGCATGGGAAATGCGTTACACTCTAATTTCTCTGAAGATCCAGATCAGGACTGTATCCTCTGCCATTGTTTACTTACAGATTTGCTACATCATATATGAGCTTTTACCAAAGTCTACTTTTTAGTTATAGTCATAATGTTTTTGTGTTTTGAATTCTTAACATATAACAACCGAACAGACGCGAAGCAAGAGAAGCTCATTCTTGAAAAGCTGAGAGGAGATGACATCATCTATTAGGTTTGCAATAGTCTCCTTCATGTTGCTCCTGCAAGTCATTTGTTGTGTAAAGTATTATGTGCGACTCTGCAGTTGAAATGGTTATCGGTGTTTCTTTATATCTTGAGAGCAAAACTTACTTACTTTAAATATGCCTTTAACTTATCTCCGTGTCTAATTCAATCGTCTTCTAGAAAACATTTTGTATTCACATTTTGTTGTGGGGGCCAATTTGGAAGACAACTATAAAATTCTTTGTTCACAAAATTGTCAGGTAAATCATCTGCTGCATTGATCAACTATGGCTTAAGGGTTCTTGAAATGAGAAAGTGGCTGAAGTAACATCCATTAGAACCAAATTTAAAAGGGTTTACACTTCCCTAAAACCCCCCACCCTCATGCAACTCAAACTAACTTTAAGGTCTTAGTAGGCTATTATACTAATTAGTAGGCTATCAAAACTTTTTTATTCATTGATAGACAATTTGATTAAAAAACAGAAAATCTGACAGCAACATCAAACATATTCCAATGAAAAAAGGTTGAATAATTTTAGGAGAATCTTAAATAGTGTCTGAGAGTAACCACCACCATGGCACGATGACATATTTTGGTGAAAATGACAAAAATATAGTAACCGAAAGGTTAGGCTTGTTGAGCAAAAAAGGGAAACAAGTGACTACGAAATAAATTTTACTAGTAATAAGAAATCATTTAATTTTTGAGAAGGGCTTGTGGTCTGGTGGTAAGGAGACGGGACCTGGTGGCAAACACCATTTCGATCCACCTGCTACGCAGAAACTAAGTCACATTGTTCCTTCTCACCCACACGGATATGGACCCTTGCTTTCGGTCCATTTGAATACCCAGTGAGGGAGTCTATCCGTGGGCTGGCCTCACACCCAGGGGTTAGATCTAGTTTATCATTGACCTGAGTTTAACCCTTCTCCTTAACAAAAAAAATCATTTAATTTTTTTATTTCTTAAAACTAAAACATGATTTATCATCTACTTAAAATTTTTAAATACAACTCAACCGATGTTAAAACGATATATGCAAAAATACAAATATTTATTTCAATACGATGATTGTGAACAGTGGTTTATTTCCGTATATCAGAAATTCTTTATTCTGGAGGGGATAGAGACATAAGAGATTTGTACGGTGCCGTTTGGGCTGAGCATTTGCTAATGAAGAATGACATGAGCTATTTTATTTTTCAAATGCTTAATACCTCGCTATGATATGGTCGGACCATCGTCTAATTTTGGCGACGGTGGAGGATAAGAAACCTAGGGGTCAGAAACAATTTCGATTTGATAAGAGATGGATTGGAAAATCAGGTTTAATGGATTCTATAAAGCAAGGATGGATAGGTGGTTCATTGGGGGAGAGTTTCATTGACAAGTTGATCAATTTTCGGAAGGAAATTTCTAGGTGGCATGGATAGCAGGGGAAAAATTACGGACTTAGAATTGGTACTTGAGAAAGCTCATGATGATGATCGTTGTTCACCGGAGGAGGTGTTGGCGATTTCTTTGAAATTGAAGGATGCATATAAGGATGAAGAATTTTGTTGGAATCAAAAGAGTAGGAATCAATGGCTCAAAGAGGGTGATTATAACACTACTTTCTTCCATGCTTAGACTAAGCAATGCCGTTCAAGGCAATGGATATCGGGTCTTCATGATCAGGCCGAAAATTGGGTCAGAAAGGATACAAACATACGTAATGTTGCGGTTAAGTATTTTGAGGATATTTTCACTTCATCTGGTCCTCGGGGTTTGAGCAATTTCTTGATGAGATTCTGACCTCGATATCAGATCAGACGAATGGGATGCTTATTGCCTCAATCTCGGAAGATGAGGTCCCTAAGGTGCTTTTATGATGCATCCGGAAAAGGCCCCAGGTCTGGATGGGATGACGACTCTTTTCTTCTAGTAGTCATGGGCTATTATCAAAATGAATTTAGTGGATTGGGTAATCAGTTTCTATTGGAAGGGCATTATGATAGAATGTAAACATGAAAAATATTTGTCTTTCCGAAAACGGAACGACCCACGAAAATGACAGAGTTTCGTCCAATTAGTCTTTGTAATGTTGGATACAATATTATTTCTAAGATTCTTTGTCAAAAGCTTAAGAAGGTTCTGCCATCTTTGATTTCAGAGACACAATCAACTTTTGTCCCAAGTTGGCTAATTTTAGATAATATTCTAACAACACAAGAAATGTTTCATGGGTTGCAGACAAACCAGTCGTGAAATCCAAAATTATGGCAATTAAGATAGACATGAGCAAAGCGTATGATATGGTGGAGTGATATTTCATTGAGGAACTATTATGATAAAGTGGATGATGTGGTGTATCACATTGGTGAGCTATAAGGTCTTGATTAATGGTTAACCATGTTAGAATTGTAAAAAATTAAGAGAGATTTAGTGAAGAATCATGTTTGAATTGTAAGAGAAAGAGAGGGAGAGAGTTCGAACTTTAGAGAGAGAGAAAGAGATACCAGGTTTGTATATTTCCTTGATAACTTATCAAATACAAGAGAGGATTCTTATATAGAAACCTTGATTTTAAAATACATAAGCTTACAAAAATACTAGAGGTCTGATGTGATCCTCGTCGGGACGAAGGACTGGCTCCTAGGATGCGCTTCTCGTCTTGGCGGTTGAGAGGATTGTAGGGGAAGACTTGAACGGTTTAAATATGGTACACATTCGGATGTGGTGCACGAACGCTCATATACGCGGAGGAACGGACGTTCGGATGGGGAACGGACGTTCAGATGAACTGGAACGAATGAAGAGGCCGAACGGTCAACTCTCGGAAGAACCCGAACATGAAGTAATCGTGACGGCGAGAGGATGAACCCGAACAACGATGCGTGGATTG
>OVAN01011798.1:137-14325 GCA_900406275.1 Anastatica hierochuntica | reverse complement strand
ATGGAGTCATTGATATGTTGTATTAAAGTCAATCACATAGATATATGTGTTTGCGAACACAATATCGGACTAACCCGCTATGACAACTATACAAGATTGTTATATGGATATCATTAGAGTTTCTCATTTACAACTATAGAGTATAGTCCTTTGACTTGAGTTCATCATATTTTCTTATACATGGATTAGTCCACTTTGACTTTCTCAAACGTCAGCCGTAAAAGGTAATGATAAAGACATTGATTGGGTGTACTCGGAAGTGTCTAAGGAACATGGATGGAACAAGAGGGGATTTGTTCCACCTATATAACAGGAGAGATATCTTTGGGCCTATCGAAGATTTGATATTGAGAAATGCATGGCCATGCTCAAACGAGGTGAATGTCAGTCGTTTGTTTAATCAGTATAAATCAGAGTTCGATAAACGTGGTTTGACTATATAAGGATGACATGGTTTCTTGCCTTATGGTCAGATCGAGATATTTGGATAAATGGATTATAGGAATAGATGATTCCAGTACAAGTGGGAGATTGTTGGGAATGTCCTGAAATCATTTGTGTTTTACTCTAAAATAAAGTTGTAGTGTCGAGGTTTGACACATCGTGTAATATTAGGGGTTATAATGTTTTGCTAGAGACCGCTTATAATCTATGGATTATGAATTCGTTGCAAATATTACACGATCCTACAGGGTCACACACTTAAACAAATTGGATCAAATTATTTTTGGGTTTAGTTATTTTATTTATAAGATAAATAAAATAATAATAATATATATGTATATCGATATGTATATATGTGTTAGTGTATGTCTTATAAGTCAACCTTGATAATTTGGGCTTTGTATCCCATTTGCATGTCAATGAGGACGTCAGTTTTGTTAAACATTATATATTATTACGGTTGATTAGCTAATGGAAGAGACACACAAAAACAAACAGCCGTACCCTAATTAATAATAAGAGACAAAATTTGTTTGTCTAATTTTTGAGATCTGATCTCAAACGGCGCTAGCACCCCGATTCGATCCAATTTGTATATGTGTGGATACCGGTAGAGCCACGACACTTGGAGTGCTTAAAACCTCGGTTCAGATCCAGATTTTCTTTCCACTGCGTATTTTCCAGGTATATTCGATACCCCATAGATTAGATTCAAAGTCAATAATTTGCATGGTTCTTGGGAATAAATTTCGTAAATATATTTATAAATTTTTTATAAATCGTTACGAATTCCAACAGCTACGAAGTAAAATGTCTAAGAACCTCTAGTTGTCCACAAAAAGAAAAGAATGAGTGTGTTTTGTCGAATAAAATGTTTATGGTTTCTAGTTCTAGGATGGGAAATATATCAAGTAAGTGTCTAGATCCTTAGGAAGCAAGGGGTGGGAATAATTAGAGGAAATAAATGCTTTGTATGCGTAAATTTTTCGGCTACCACCTTGCTTTTGCCTATTGTCTTGCACTACGTTTTGAGAGAAACCACCATCAAATCGAGTGTCTTTTTACACTTCTTTGTACATAGATCATTTCTTTAAAACTCCAAACCGAATGGATGAGGTGCATTACACATAAGTAAGAACTCACGCCTGAGCTTAATTGAATGTAAAAAGGAATTGGTGATGGGATTGTTTATGGATGTCTACCTTAGTTTTTAAAAGTTGATTTTGTGATGATCATTGAGAAGTACATAGGCTCTTAGATGATATTTGCACCATTATACTTGTCTTTAGAACATTAGGCATAAGGCCTTACTTTTTTTTATCTTGGTATTGAGTTCTCGCTTTCAAACCTCGATTCCGGGATTGGTCTTTGTTGTTTGCTTAAGGACAAGCAAAGGGCAAGTCCGGCGAAGTTGATGTGTACATAATTTCATGTATATTTAGATGCATTTTAGCTTAGTTTCATCCTCTTTTAGATTGTATATATTGCATTTTAGTCGTACAATCTATATATATTGAGTCTAGAGTCTAGTTCTAGAGTTAGTTGCATATGGATACGAATCCATGTAGATTGAGTCTAGAGTCTAGTTTTAGAGTTAGTTGCATATGCATACAATTTCTTGCATTTTTAGGTTCTACTTTTAGAGTGGCTTAATTGAGGCTCAAGGGATGGATTCAAGATGGATATGGAGTTAAGAAATCATGGGAATGAAGTGCTAAATGGATTTGGAAAGGATGGAGGCATTGGAGCTAACAAGGGACCAAAGAAAAAGCCTCAAGAATTTGGTGATCTGTTGATCAAATAAACCGTTGTTGACGCAGCTTCAGCCTGAAACCTTTCCTCCAACCCACTCTCAGCCACAATGCACCTTACTTTCTCCATAATCGTTTTGTTCATTCTCTCGGAAACTTCGTTTTGCTGCGGAGTGTAGCAGCATATTTTATGCCTCTTTATGCCAGCTTCTTTGCATAGAGTATCAAACTGTGAGTTGCAGAACTCTAAGCCATTATCAATTTGTAAGCATTTAATCTTCTTCCTGGACTGATTTTCAACACTCACTTTCCAATCTTTAAACCTTTGGAATGCTTCATCTTTTGTCTTTAAGAAGAATATCCAAACTTTTCTCGAATAATCATCTATGAACGTGATGAAATATTGACAATCAGCTAGACTTGGCATCACGGGATGTGATCCTCATAAGTCAGAGTGTATGTATTCCACTACCTCCTTGGACGTGTGTTTTCCCTTGGGGAAACTTAGCATGTGAGCTTTTCCGAAAACACAACTCTCACAGAAACTTAGAGTTTGGATAGCCCTCTTTAACCAAAAAATTCATGTTCTTCTGACTCATGTGACCAAGTCGAGAATGCCAAATCTTTGTCAAATCAGTCTCTGTGTTTTGTTGTTGCTACTTCTGCCTTAGTAACAATTCCTTCCAAGAAATACAATCCATCATTGTATTTCCCAGCAAAAACCTTATGGTCGTCTTTGTAAAATTGAATTATCCCATCTTTTCCTTTGTACAAGCAACCAACTTTGTCCAAACAGCCATATGAGATCAAATTTCTTCCAATAGAAGGCATATATCTCACGTCAGTGAGAATTACGGTAGAACCATCCGGATTTGATATTCTTATCTTTCCCTTGCCTTTAACATCATTGTGTGTATTGTTTCCCATCAATACTTTGCCTCCTTGAAACTCCTTAAAGTCAAACAATAATTCTTTGTTTGGGGTGATGTGGAAACTACATCCTGAATCCAAAACCCATTCATCTTTTGTTCTCTGAACACTGGCTGTAAGCACTAAAGGTTCCTTGATCTCTTAACCACATTGGCAGAATCTTCTGGTTTTCGGTTACGCCGTTCCAGACATTCTCGTTTCAAATGTCCCTCTTTTCCACACACGAAGCAACCTTTGTTTTTGAACTTTGTATTTGATTTTCCTCTACTATTTGATCTGCCTTTTCCTTGATTATTGTCTCTTCTTTTCTATGACCTTCCTCTTTGACCCACAAATAACCTTCAGCATGTGACTTAGATTTATTTAACAGTCCAGCTTCCTTCAACTCCACTTCTTCGGAGTAAGCAGAGGCTGTCACTTCTTCCACAGTAATCATATCATTGCCTTTGCCATATTTCAGAGAATGAACCATCTTCTCATAGGCTTTAGGCAAATTGTTCATCAAGAAGATTGCTTGATCTTCCTCAGAAATATTAACCTGAACACTTGCTAGATCAGACACTAACTTCAGGAAAATATCTATGTTCCCATCAAGACTCTTACTCTCTTCCATCTTGAAACTATAGAATTTTTGTTTCAAATAGATCCGGTTAGGCAAAGTCTTTGTATGATAGAGTCTTTCCAATGCCTTCCACATAGCAAGAGCTGATTTTTCCTTCATAACCTCCCTAAGAATCTTATCCCCAAGACTCATTGTCAAGAGACTTCTCACTCTCTTGTTCTTTTCATCAGCCAAAATATCCACCTTAGATTCTTTTTTAGGATTTGCCACTTCTTCCTTTTTCCTAGATTCTTCTCCCTTCTCTGTTGTTGATGGAGAATCTATGTCAGCAGTAAGGACAATTTCCAGCCCCATTAACTCTAGCTGACACAAGATTTTGTGCTTCCATAAGCCAAAATCACATCTCCCATCAAATTTTTCAACTTCAAATTTGCCTGAAACTGGTTCCATGTCTAACTGCTTTCTTTTCTTGATTTTCAGGTACAGGTTCACTCCAAAAAATCATATAAGCATCGGACAACTTAGACAAGCAAGAAGATTGATCTGTTGCATTCAACAAAGCTTCTGATTCCAAAATACAGAGCAGATAAGTACCAATACCCGATTTATCTTTCTGAATTGAATTCGAACTACCGTATTGATATCCTTGAGAACTTGTTCGTAGACTATCTGATATGCTCAATATTGTGCTCTGATACCACTTATGAAGGAATATTAGATTAGATCGTATGAGCTAGATAGATTAGATTAATCTAGGACACAAGCAATTTAACGAGTTCACAACCTCTAACACGTACGTCTCGTGTGGGATCTCTTGCCCACAAACTTCAGTAGATTGAAAAACATTACAAACTCTAATGGATCTCTCCCCTTTCAACGGTACTCTCTCTCTCTCTCTCGAGAAAGGAAACAACAAAGATTCTACTAGGAGATGATAAACTTGAAAGAGAACCGTAAACCCTATGTGTAATATTGTAATGGTACTTATACTACAAGTTACCAACTTAATCATCTTCTGGTATTGGACTTGTGTGCACCCTAAGCACAATTTCTTTTTTTTTGTCATTGTGTAACTTCATGTTGCCCCATAGACTTGATCCATTTTGACCCAAGGCTATGAGAAATAACATACGTTAATTTAAATTCTAGTGGAACAAAAATTTTAGACAAAATCCTATTTAGATAAATCCAATTTCAAAGTGTCCATTTTTTTTATTTTTTCATTTTTAATTTGTCCATCTGAGATTTTGGACCCGCTAAGAAACGAGTGGTGGCGTCGTGAGCGTACAAGGGTTATTTTATGGTGTTGGTAAGAACAGGCGCTCCTTCTTTCTAGGAAGAAAAGAGGACGTTACACAATCAGACTCATTTTATTATTCCCTTATTAACCGGATTCAAATATTCATATTTTCTTGTTTATTAGCTATGAACAACCATAAGAAGTAGAAACATAAAAGAAAAAACAAAAACACAGAAGACAAAGAAGAAGAAGAATGAGCAACTTCGTTGAAATTCTGTGTGCTGTTCTTATACCTCCCGTTGGCGTATTCCTCAGATTTGGCTTCGGGGTATGTATTTTCATAAATATATTATATTTTATATCTGACATCAATTGTTCAAAAATCAAATCTCTGTTTCATTGTGTTTTTGTTTATATTTTTGTATGTCTTTCGTAGTTGGAGTTTTGGCTCTCATTGCTCCTCACGTTCTTCGGTTATGTCCCTGGAATGATATATGCTATTTGGGTTCTCACCAAGTAGGAACTAACATTAATCATGTTTATTTTTTTGGGTTTGTTTTTGTTGCTTTGGGATAATCATTTCAGGTGTTTATATGTTGTGTCATGTACTCGTTTGTAATCTTAGTTCTTCCTGTAATCCAACAAACTGTTTTGTTACGTTAGATATGTAAACTAGAGCAATTCGGAAAAAGGTTATTATTCTACTTTTCCATTTCATTTGCTCGGTTTGGAACCCTAAATTAAATGTTTTTAGAGCATCATTAACCCTATAACTCCATTTGGGTTTCTTAATGATTTGTTTAATAATAAAAGTTAGTTAAGAAATTTAGTTAAGAAACCCATAGATTTTGTACTCCATTGGGAGTTAAGAAAATTATATTAAACATTGTTTTACTAAAATTTAAATTATTTTTTAAATAAAACATAATAAAAGATAACATTTAAAACAAAGATTTTTTTAAAAAAAACATAAAAACAAAGATTAGTAAAATAAACGAAAATAATTTGAAAGAAGCATCCGAGCTCAGTTGTTATCTTCATCCCGTCCAAATTTACGCCATATATGTTCAACCAAATCAGCTTTCAGTTGTTGATGCATTTGTCTATCACGAATTCTTGTTCGAACACCTATCATATATGCGATATTTGTAGGCATATCTGTAGAATACGTGAGATCCACATGTGAACTTCCGTTGTCTTCGCCTTGTAGGAACACTAAAACATCAAACTGAGTGTATCCGTCTCGTTCGTCTTCTACTATCATGTTATGGAGTATGATGCATGCTCGCATAATTTTCCCAATTTTGACTTTATCTCAAAAAGTGTTGGATTTTTAACAATGGCAAAGCGAGGTTGCAAGACTCCAAAGGCACACTCGACATCTTTTCGGACAGCTTCTTGACGTTGAGCAAATAAAACTGCTTTCAGCCCTTGTGGTATTGGAATAGATTGGATAAAAGTTGCCCATTTCGGATAAATACCATCAGTGAGATAGTAAGCCAATTGATAGTCTCTTCCATTGACAGAGTAAGTGACTTGCGGAGCTTGACCCTTTATTATGTCATCAAAAACAGGTGAACGATCAAGAACATTGATATCATTTAAGGTACATGGAGGTCCAAAAAACGCATGTCATATCTAGAGATATACGAAGCAACCGCTTCTAAAATGATTGTTGGTTTACCCGAACCACAAGAATATTGCCATTTCCAAGCGGTGGGACAATTCTTCCACTCCCAATGCATACAGTCGATACTTCCTATCATCCCGGGAAATCCACAATGCTCTCCAATATCAAGTAGACGTTGAAGATCAGTCGGTGTTGGTCTTCTTAGGTACTCATCGCCGAACAAATAAATTATTCCTTCCACAAAATTCTCCACACATGCCGAGTTGTAGTTTCACCGAGCTGGAGGTATTCGTCGACCGTATCAGCCGCACTACTATATGCCAAGACATGAATGGCTGCTGTACACTTTTGGAGTGCTGAGAGACCAAGCCTTCCAAGACCATTTTTCTTGTGGCGAAAGAAGTGAACTTCGTTGGAGAGTCAATCAACAATGTGCATGAACAATGACTTATTCATTCTAAAACGTCGTCAGAATAAATTTTCAGGATACGTTGAAGTTTCACTGAAATAATCGTTCCATAAACGTACATGGCCTTCTTCACGATTTCTTTCGATATAAACTTGTTTTTTCTTTCCTTCCTCTCTTCTTCTTGACCATCGTAATGAATGGAAAAATACTCAAAGGTTTGATCAAAATGTTGATCAAATTTTTGATCAAATGTATCATCAATTGATTCCTCAAAAGTGTTTTGAGGAGAAGAAGCCATATATGGTGATTAAAGAGAGAAGATGACTTTGGTGTTGTGAAAAAAAAATCTAGAACCAAGAGTGTTGTGATTAAAGAGAGAAGATGACTTTGTTGTTGTTATTATATAAAGAAAGCAAGAGTGTTGTGATTATATAGACACAAGCATGTTTGATTCTTTACAACTACGTGACTCATAATACACAAGAATACAAGAAACTTAAAATACACAAGAGTACAAGAACAAGACAGAGAAGAAGAACATGAACATGAACATGAACAAGAACTCTCGTGACTGAGAGTGGCCCGTGACTGAGAGTGGCCTGTGACTTCAAGTCAGAGTGTGCCTCCTCTTGTGTCATGTTACCTGCATAGAAAACAAGAACAAGACAGAACATGAAACTTAACAACAAATACAAGCATAATTTTAAATGAAAACAGAACATGAAACTAGAAATATTAAACATAGACACTCGGTTTTAACATGCCACACTAGTTAGCCAACATTTCTGTAATTATCTTCTTCTTTAGGGCTTCTTCTTCTTCTTCTTTAGGGCTTCTTCTTCTTCATTGCTAACAACAGGTCCTTGCTCGTGTTTAACCATGAGCTAATGAGTACTACATCATCTGTCGGACTCCATTTCTTTCTTTCTTTGCGCTCTGTAGTTGTGTCTTCACTGAAACTTGAAGTTTCAGTACATTGAGTACTAAAAACAGGGAGTTGTGAACAACTCTCACGAAGAAAGGGTTCAGGAGGGAAACTATCTTGTTGACTGTTCAAAAGGTCAACAAAGTTGGAGGTTTGACTATATGGATTCGTAGAATCCATATCCTAAACAGTCAAAGAAGAGAGAAAAAGAAGAAATGTGTTTGAAGACTACTACAAAGAGAAGAAGGAACGTGTTTAGAAGATGGAAAGAAAGAGCAAAATAATCTGGTTTAATAGATGAAAAGAGAAGAAGATATGGTAGATACAGGTCTTTAATTGGCTTTGCTATGTGAGTTGAGTTGAATTGAGATGAGTTGACATGTATCTAACTTATTAATTACCTAGCACAATGTCCTAATGTAACACTAAAACGAGCATTCATCACACACATATTCACTAACCACAACCTAACTCTAAGCAAGCATTCATCACACGCATTCATCACAATCTAGACAGAATCAGTAAAGAAAAAAGCTTGAAAATAGAATCAAGTTAAGAGAGTTATCGTACCATGCTTTTAGTATCAAGTTAAGTGACAATAAAAAAACATACCTTCATGAGAAGAGGAGCACAATTGGTACATATCTTCGGCCTTTATGCAGCTTCGTATGCAACCAAAGGCAAGTCCTTCCACTGTCTGATCTCAACAGCCTTTATAACCTGATCCAAACATTTCCTGCAATGACAATAATCACTTGCAATAAGTTTCATAGTCATAAGAGATGATAATGATTTACAAACTTGTAAGCCTAAAACATATACCCTGGAATATAGATAAGTAACAAGAAAGCTTTATCGAATTCGAGTTCACTCAAAGCTAGTAAGTGATGATGACTGTTTAGAGATCTTCCATTGCTTTCTCTTTTCATAGACTCAGGAGAAGGAGCTTCATAGTCAACATCCATCTCTTCTACAAATCATAGTCAACAAAAATTCTCACCTAGATTGTCTCATCATTAATCGGAGGAAGGTTGTGTTTCGTGTAGATTTCTACTAAAGCTCTCAATCAGTACTCGGGGAAACAAATTAAACTCAAGCAGAAGAAACTGACCAGGATAATAACGAGGTGGCCGGCAGCGACGGTTTCTTCACCCACTCAAATTTGGGAGAGATAGAATCGAGAGAGAGCAAAGAGAGAAAGAGATAGAGAGAGCAAAGAGAGAGAGAGAGGGCAAAGAAAGGAAAATCGAAACAATCTCCCCAAAATTAAATTCTCTCTTCTACTCCACCCACTAAAATTAGGACACGTCTCACAATATCTCACTAAGAAACGATTTCTTCCTTATCCAAATTAAGAATCCTTTCTTGTAAAATACATCTTTTTATTTTTTTTAATCAAAAATATGTTTAGAAACCCATTAAGAACCTAGGTTAATGATGCTCTTAGATACAAGTAAGGTTAAGATCATCTTCCATTCTTCCATTGCATTTTTTTTAAGATGATCTTAACCTTACTTGTATCAGTATACACTAGTAGCTATTTAAGGGATTTTAGTAATTCTTTTAACCGAATATGGTACAGTCAGAGAATCAAAGTAAGAAATTTACCTTCTTATTAATAATATCAAATTAGGTAACAATAATTGTTCAAGAACGATCACAATCTAAAAAAGCCTAGCTCGAGCTTAGGTTTAGGAAATTCTCGTGTTCTTGAAGCAAGTATCTCGTGTCCTTCTCGGTTTAGAATACTCTTATTTGTTAATGTCTCTAACTGACAGCTATTTCCTTATCTTTAGTAGGATACGAAAAATATTCCAATAGATTTCATCGTAGCAAAAATGATTATTTTCATCTATAAAACCATGAATAACCTTATATGATGAGGCCAAATCTAAAAAGACAGATTCACAAAGCCATGGTTTGATATCGTGAGCATGTCTCGTACCATGATATATAAAGTTCTGCTTTTGGGTATAATTATATTTTACTTGGATGCAAATCAAGTTTTCTATTGTATCCAATAGTCTCCATCATTTCCTCCCCCCCCCCTTCTTTACTCCTTGTTGGACCAGGATTCGGCCCACTCCCAAAGATCTGCTTTGAGAGGCTAAGCATGAGTAAAAGGCTTCCGGTGGAGATAATGAATTCACCTAAACAAAGTCCAGTGGAACTTAACTTGTTTAAGTAAAGTCAAAGGAAACTTGGATAGCTCTCGCCAAGGCCGAAGAGGTTCAAGTTTCGCTCGACAGAAGGTTGTAGGATCTCGGGTAGCCAGCGAAGAGGTCTCGGACTTGGTCAAAGGAGGCTGCTATGAATCTCACCATTCTAGGAGGAGATCTTGAAACAATTATAACAGCTTTCAGTCGTGGAAAATAATTATTTAAAGAGAGGAAGAGGATGTCAGAAGGGGCTCTTCTTCAGCTTCTTCCAACCCTAATCACGAGAGAACACTTTGACCCTTTACATTATTTCTTTACGGATTCACTCAAGCATTTGTAATCAGAAACATCTTTTCGTTCATTGTTCATCATAAGCAACCTCTTTGTATTCGTTATATCAATCATTAACCTCAATAAAAGTAGTGATTCATTCGATAAGTTCTAACGGGATTATACCCACGAATCTTTTCCTCATATTTATTCCCTATAAATTCTAAGTGTTGGATTTGACATCCACATTTTAACGCCATTTGTGGTGACGAGAAAAAAGAATCCCAGACTCCGTAACTTGAAGATGAATCCTTCCAATCAAGGTGTGAATCGTTCAACCCCCGATTCAACCACTTCGAGCCTTAGCTCGCCGAACCACAGAGGTTCCGTCTATCCAACCTCGAAGCCTCAGCCCCCCGATCATCATAACGAGCCACAACCTTTGGCTAGCGCTCAACCCCACCATACCACCACCGTAGTTGGTACTCAAAGATCCTCCAATGGTATGGATTTGAGGCCTCAAGCCCTCGAGGATTCCCAGTGACAGGTTTCTGTCGGTTTTATACCTCCGGCATCAGCTGTAAATCAGGCGGCAGCTCAAGTCTCTGAGATTCGCCAAATAATGTTACAGCTAGTGGATAGAGCGCAAGGGAACGAACGTATAATGCAGCAACTCGCCTCTCGACCGCAGCAGTTCGAGGAGGTAATGAGGTCTCTGGCTGCGTCGAACCAAACTTTGCAGCGTCGAGGTTCAGGAGTCACCTTTCAGGACCTCATAATCGATCCTTCATTCCCTCGAAGTCGTTTAGAATCCTCTCTCGGTAACACGATACCCGAGGAGCAGTGACCTCTTTTTCAGACTCCCGTCACAGGAGCAGTCCATGCGTTTATCCCTCCTATAACCAACGTTACGGGGACCAACTTCACTACTACTAGCTCACTCCCTGCCCAGATACCTCGCCAGGTACCCGAGCAGGGTCATCAGTTACCTCCTCCACCGCCCATATTCGGGTCTGGAAGAGATACATCAGTCCCATCTGGGGGCAGAACCTCGGCCTCAGTCTACCAAACCCAAAACCTGACCCTAGAACCGGAGGCTCAAGGAAGAACCGAAGTTGTGACCACAACTTATCCAAACCTCCTCGCTGATCGCTCCCAACCAAACAATCCAGGAGCCCGAGAAAGACCCAACTCTCCAGCTGCCTGGGAACGCGAACAAAATTGGTCCCATCGTGAGGTACTTAGTCTGGTACCTGACAACGATCCAGTAGTCTTACCCTTGGATGGACAAGAAGCTATCTAAAAATACATGGAACAAACCCATGCAGCTCTCCAGAAGTTGAATGCTCAGGTCCACAAGGCCACGAGTTCAGCTCCCAAAATTGAGAGCATAATTGAGGAAACCCAAGGCACATTCACCGACAGGATCACGAACTCTTACATAAGAGATATGCGAAAAATTCAGATTCTCGAATACGACGGTACCTCAGATCCTAAAGCTCATTTGAGAGCCTTTAGATTAGCCATCGTAAAAGCTCATTTCACCCGTGAGGAATGTGAAGCAGGCTATTGCCAAACTTTCGCCGAGAACCTGGTCGGAACAGCTCTCGAATGGTTCTCAGGCCTTGAGCCTAACTCGATAGATAGCTTCGACCAGCTGACCAATGCTTTCATAAAGCAATATTCGACCCACATCAAAAAGCAGGCTTCCGAGGCAGACCTCTGGAAGATCAGACAAGGAATGGGAGACTCGCTGCAGGTCTATATAGAGAAGTTCAGAGCTGTGAGAACCAAACTCTCGAATCCTAATGACCAAGTCGCTATTGAAGCCCTCAGAAGAGGTCTCTGGTATCGTTCCGAATTATTTTCCGAGTTAACGATCAATCCTCCCCTGACAATCGATGATGCACTCCACAAAGCATCCTGATACATCACTTTGGAAGAGGAAACAACTGCAATGGAAAAGATCCATTAGAAGCCTCAAAACCCTCCAAAGAACAATACTCAAGAAGGAAAAGACCCCTCTAAAAAGGCCAATTTTCGAAATGATCAAACTCGGGGAGAGCATTCCTATGCAGTGGAAGAGGCACAACAGGAGAAAATTGTTGTTGCAACAAGCAAGGCCATTCCACCGAGGAATGTTGGGACCTCCAGTGACAGCTAGTCGCTAAGTTTGCCTCCGACGAAATAAAGGACGTAGACCTTAAGAAACCTCCACCTTTTCAGGAAAGAGCCCCGAGGGAGGCATCGCCAAAGCGAAACAGATCCCCTAAAAAGGAAACCGATTTTCCGCCTCCTGCTCCCAAGAAAAGAGTGGATATGATACTTGGGAAGTTCCCTCAAGGAATGAGCCTCCGAACCGGCAAACCGAAACCTCTACCTGAGGGATCGGTAGTTGCCCTTTTCGAAAAGGCTTTTGTCCCTAAAACCTCCGTTCCAAGGATTGACTACATCCTCGGAGGGTCTGATATTTGTCAAGACTCCGTTAATTCAATTAAGAATCACCTGCGAAAGGCCGAGTCTGGTGCTCGACCCAAGCCTTCTCCTCAGGAACCTAATTCTAAGATTTCCTTCTGGGAAAGCGAGACCCTTGACCTCGATAGACCTCATGACGATGCACTAGTTTTCACCCTAAATATCGCAGGGTACGAGATACCTAAGCTCATGGTCGTTACTAGAAGTTCTGTTGACCTCATTTTCTATAATGCCCTTAAGGGGATGGAAATAGACGATTACGAATTCACTGGGCAGAAAGCTAATCTCGTAGGTTTCTCCGGAGAAACAGCCACTTCACTAGGAACTATCAAACTCCCAGTCATAGCTAGCGGAGTTATGAGAATGATTAACTTCGTAGTTATTGATCGACGAACCCAATTTCATGCGATCCTAGGAAGACCCTAGATCCATAAATTGAAAGTAGTATAATCCCTCTATCACCAATGCGTGAAATTCCCGACACCTGAAGGGGTGGCTACAATTCGAGGTAGCCAGAAGATCTCTAAGAACTTTTACCTGGGAGGTTTTCAAATCCTCAATGAATCACTCCAATAGCAATTACAAATCTAGGAGAGTCATGAAATAAAACAAAACATGCGAGGTCCACCACAGAACCTCACCGAACAAGTTTGCATTGACGACTCAAACCCTGGTAAGCAAGTAAGCGTTGGGTCGGAGTTACCCCTCAAAACCAAAAGGAAACTCATCAAGTTCCTTAAAAGCAATGTTGGAACCTTTGCATGGTCCACCAATGACATGAAAGGTATTGACCCAAGTATCACAACTCACAAGCTTAATGTAGACCCTACATTTAGGCCAATCAAGCAGAAGCGTTGTAAACTAGGCCTAGAAAAGTCTCAAGCAGTTAACGACGAAGTCGATCAACTCACGAAGGCTGGCTCTATTCAAGAGGTGAACTATCCCGATTGGCTGGCTAACCCTTTAGTGGTTGATGTATATATAATTTCATGCATAATTAGAATCATTTTAGCTTAGTTTCATCCACTTTTAGGTTGTATATATAGCATTTTAGTCATAGAATGCAATAGATTGAGTCTAGAGTCTAGTTTAGTCATATCTTGCATTTGCATTGCATTTTCTTTGCATTTTGTTGGTGCAACTTGGATGAATCTGTGGAGACTCTAGCCATGGATTCAAAGTGGGATTGGAGCTTAGAAATCATGGAGAAGAGAGGCTAGAAGCATAGGGAAGAGATGGGATCAAACAAGATGTCAAAGTGGAGCAAAAGGCCATCAAAAACTACCTAAGGGAGCTCCCATCGACCATTTGGTCGATGGCCAACAACCTTGGGTCGATGGCCAACAACCCAGACAGAAAATGGAGCTTCCTCCTTTGTAGGTTGCCAGCCATC
>OVAN01011797.1:0-14326 GCA_900406275.1 Anastatica hierochuntica | reverse complement strand
ATTATAAAAAATTCAGTAATATTATTGACCCGCGGTTGAACCGGTTCGACCTAGAGGGCCGGTGACCCAGAAGAATTCCGGGTCACTGTCCGGGTCGGGTTTCAAAACATTGCAATATGCCTTCATCTCAAGTCCTTAGGAAGTCACAAACCAACCCTCAGCATGCGGCTTGGATCGCTTTCAAACAATGGAACGTTGTCAAGTTGTTCGACCACTGGTTCTTTGTCATGTTTGCTTGCCATGGCTTTTAGGTGCAGGCAGTGATTGCTTATTCTCAAGCGTGACTTCATAGCACTGGCGAGCATGCTCTTGATCACCCTTGATCTCTTTTATTCCCTAAGGCGTGAGGAATTTCATGGTCTGGTACAATATCGAGGGTACACCTATCATAGCGTAAATCCAAGGCCTACCCATAATGGCATTGTACGCCGACGGAAAGTCCACAATGGTGAACTTCGTTGGCTTTCGCATTCCCCCAGTGGAGACCGTTAATATTACTTCATCCATGGTTTGCTCGATTATTCCAGTAAATCCCACTAAGGGACTTGACTTATTTTCCAAGTCTGAATTGGTGATTTCCATGTCTGCTTGTTCTTCGGAACATAATATTGCTAGAGCTTCCACTGTCAATCAGTACACACCTTACCATGTAGTTAGCCATGGCTAGGGTTACTAGCCGTTGTGATAATCCGTACCTTACCATCCTTTTCGGAAATGAAGCTGATAACTTCTGGTACAGAAGCTTCACTCCTTGGCTTGCTTGCAATGGAAAAGATCCTTTTGCCTCGAAGATTCCCTTTCAAAATGGGGCCTTCGAAGGTTGGCATGTTGCGTGGTCCGCCCACTATGTGATTGCTCACACGTTGGTACCTGGGCGGGTTTGGTGCCAGGTCTTCCTAATTGCTTGGCTGCTTTGCCTTGGCGAGTGTTGTAGTCCTTTTGGAAAAGTAATCCTTCATATGGCCCTTATTAAGCAATTCTGCTACTTCCAATTGCAGTGTCATGCAATTTTCCGTGGATTGACCGTGGTCACGATGAAAACCGCACCACTGGTTTTTTTCTTTTGGGATGTTTGGCCATCACAACTTAGGTGGCTAATTGATGACATCATACAAGCATCTTAACTCATTGATTATATCTACTAGTGTCGTGGTAAAGATGTTCTCGGTGGGCCGGAAAAACGTAACATGCTCTCCTTGGTCTGACGTGCCCATGGCACCGAGAAATGGTTTGACAATGTTCTTTTTATATCCGTGGTCCTTAGGTCTAACGTAAGGTTTGTTGTCTCTAGGAGCCTTCTCGTGCCTAGTTATCCTTGGATTAGATTTCGATGTTTGTCGTAGGTTGTAAGCGAGATCCTCCTCCTACTTGATTTTTGCCCAATCTTTTGGCAACATGATAGCGTGTCAAGTTTTACCCAAAAAGACACTATTGTTGCAAGGGAACAACGTAGTTGAAGTACTTCAGGTTATCGATCCCACGAGGACTAAGATCTTACACTACGAATTTCAGGATTAATTTAAGTTAAAACAGAAAATAAAAAGGTTTTTTGGTGAGTTTTAAAAGTACAAGACAACAACTTAAAATAATTTAAAGGATGTAAATCAATGGGAAAAAGTGTTAGACACATAGGAAATTCTCAGAGAATCATGCATCATAGATGTTTGGGTTTTTTTTGGACGTTCTTCGATGGAGAAGAAGAAGAACAAATGATCGATGATTTTAGGTTTTTTGAGGGAAAGATCAAAGATGAAGGAGATGAAAGAGATGAGTGAAAGAGAGAGACTACGTAATATGTAAACGATTTTTTTATTGATCTTAAGAGAATCAAGTATAATAAGTTTATGTTTGAAAGTCTTGGGGTCAAATTGAATCCCTGAATTAGGATTTTTCCCTTTGTATTTATAGCTTTTCGAGTTAGGATTTCCATTTATCTTATGGATAACTCCTATATTCGAGCTAATCAAACAAAAAGAATATTTCCCTAGATTCAATAAGGCATTTATCCTTATCTCTTAAGATCTTAGACCGACTTAGGGAATATTCGCCCTACCTTGGCTATGGCCTCGACTTGGCGATGGTGTCCTTGGCTATGGCCTGAGTTATCACCTACAACCAGGGGGTTTATCTATGTCTCCTTGGTCTAGGCTATGGCCAGACTCTAAGGGAATAAATTTACCCCCAACCGTTGCCCCCCACTCTTCAATTTCCACGTGTAGAGTTTGAAGAGTAGATCCTGTCTTTAAGAGATTTCGGTTCATACCTTAGTACTGGGATTGACTTTGTGTAAGTCATAAACATAAGAAAAAGCTCCCGCCATGGCTCCCGCTGCTATGTCTTCATCCTTGGTGAGTCTCATTAGCGCTTGGTGGGCCGCATCTTTTTTTGATGAACTCTTGGGCTTCCACTCCATGGCGTAATCTGGGATTCTCTTTTCATCTTTGGTCCATAACTGCTAGGGCTATATATAGGCGGGAAAATGATGAGTCTTGGTCATTTCACTTTTTCACTTGCCTCCTCAAAGTCAGATTAGAGTTTTCTCTCGAAAGATCACCACTTTCTCTGCTTTTCCGATAAGTCTTTAGCGCATTTCCACTAGATCTAGCTTTCTTTTACCCTTAGTAGCGATTGTGCTGAGTCGATGGTCGTAGATCTTCGATTTTGGCTTAGGGATTTCACCATAGATGATCTTTTTCGTAGATTTTCGAGCGGTTTTCTGACCATTTCTCTATCGATTCTACATATCTCTTACGGTTTCCGTCATTCGTGTCTCTAGCGCTTCAGCTTCCAACACTAAGGTAACGGTTCTTTTCTAATTTCCATCTGCGTTGTTGGTGCCTTCCTTAGGGTCCCGATAGAGCCTCTTTTTTAAAGAAACACGATCTTTTTTGAATGCCTCCAAAGGTTTTAGTAGATCCCAATCCATCGTCGGTCCTTGACCAAAGGTCGTTAGAGGAAGTGCAGTTTCTTTTTGATCTTTCACCAAGCCTTCCATTCAGTTGCGATGATGATACCCAAAGGGCTGCCAAATGTGGTCCTTCGAACATCGCCATATATGAAGTGTACTTAGAGGCTGATTTTCAGAGATCATTTCCTTCGCTAGTGATAGCAGGCTAACAGGCTTGGGATCTGTCCCAGTCAATTTTCTCCTCCTGCCTTCCGCATTCTGGCGTCTATCTAGGCCTTGTCTTGTCAGAACTAACCTCTATTCCGGTGGGAGTAGATGAGGTTCTTTACACCTACTACTTCTTCTTCTCCAGAATGAACCCTTGAGGTATCACCTTTACACCAGAATGGGCAAGGAAGCCTTGGTAGACGACCGGGCCCATTGCGTTAGGAGAGCCAATGATGAGGTCTACAGAAACCGTTATTACCTTCTCTCTTTGGGAGATAACTCAAGATTTTTTAACTCGCTGGGAACGCAAAGATCGATAGACTTGCTACTGTTTTAGATATTCCTCGAGCTTGCTAACGCCTTTCTTTGTGCTTGTTTTGTTGTTGTGTAGAGGTCAAGACTTCACTGCCAGAGTTGGGCATACTAGGAGTGGAAGCGATCTTGGGACTTCCCAAGGACTGGAGGGCGTTTGACTTCCTTATTAGCGAACATAGTTTGGGATACACCTCTATCTTTGGTAAGCCTTTTATGATTCTTTCCTGGGTACTTTGACTAGCCGTGTTCTGTCATTTTGCTTCTTTGTTGCTTTCAGGAGCGGACATGAGCAAGAGACATGCGAACACGACTTCTGCGGCTTTCAAGAAGTACATAGGAGGTAGTGCCAAGTTAGTGGATGTGGAGGCCTTTCCGGACAAGGTCCCTGTCAAGGAAAGCAAATCCTTGGACAAGAAGAGGGTCGGGGCCCCAACTGCTTCTCCCGCCGTTAAGAAACCTAGCACTGTCAAGGAGGTATCTTCAACTCCTGTTTCCACTAAGGCTCCCCCTTCTTAGCAAGACGCCCTTATTGATTACCTCCTAAACCCTGGTGCAGTTGACATAATGGAGAAACATGCTCGCTCCGGGGAGGATGTTTGCTCCAAAATTCTCAGGATAGGCTTCTGACCAGCTCCTTTTCTGCTGCTTTGAGTTACTGTTGACTTTAGTTCTCTTTTGCAGGCGTTCGTTCCTGCCTTCTTTAATCAGGAGGACACTGGGGCCCTAAAAGAGGAGGTGGCCAAGGCTCGACGAGCCAGTGAAGATGCATTAGCGGAGCTTTCAGTTGAGAAGAAAAGGGCTGGAGCTCTGCAAAAGGAATTGGAGGCCAGGAGTCGCGAAGTCAAGGAGCTTAAGGAAGCGCTAGCGAAGGCTCAAGGAGAGGCGGATCGTCTTGCTGTCAAGGTAGAGGCTAAGTCCAAGGAGGTAGACAGGGCTATAGCCAAGGCGGAGATGGCTGAAGGCATGGCACAAGTAAGGGCCAAGTGGGAAATGACCAAGGACTTCTTGAATGGGGCTCATAAAAAATGGCCTTTGGTTAACTTCGACTATGAGGTCCAAGAAGTACGTCGCCTGGAGTTCTTGGCTGAGGGAAAGACCGATCCTCCTCTGGAAGTGACGCTGGTATCCCGGGCGAAGGGCCATCCTGATTTCTCCAGCTCTGAGGCCCCTCCTCTAACAAATCCCCCTGAAGAAGAGAACAAGGAAGAAGAAGGCGCCCCTAAGGCGTAAAAAATCAATTTTCTTTTGTTTTGCTGTGCAGGCGGGTGCTCCGGCCAGCGTCATTGCTTGTCCTGTAATGGCCCCTTTACGGGAGTAGAACTCTTTTTTGGCCTTTGACTTTGCAGCCGGGCTGAAAAGCCTCTGAACTTTTCTGGGTCCTTGAGGCCCATACCTTTTAATCTCAATGGGCCACTAGGGTCTTTGTTCCATTTTCTACTTGGTTCCTTCTTGCTGCTTTTCACTCTTTCGAATTTTTATTGCTCGGTCATCTTCTTAGTATGTCATTCTGATAAACATGCTCTACCGAGGAGACGCTGATTCAACATTATGGCCTTGGTGAGTCGCAGTAGAAGCCTTTGCAATGAATGAGTTTGCGCTGGCTGGGCTAGGTTATCTCCATACTCCTTTCTGAGGGCATAGATTGCGGACTCTCGATCTGACTTGTTTGATATCTGATCCTGCCAACTCCATGTTAGAGGTTAGCTCCTTGTGTTCTACTTGGAATTCTAGGGCTCTCTTGATCTTTGGGCACGACATTCAAAGAAAAAGGTGGGGCACATGGCCCTTGGTGGACCATGGTCTCTTGGGCATTAGAGTTACAAATTTTTATATTTGATATTTAAGCCCGTGGGCACATGGCTTGGAGAACCATGGTTTCGTGGTGGTCTTAACCATGAGTTGGGGCCTCATGCCCTTGGTGAGCCAAGGTCCCCTGCTAGCTTCACGTCGTATAAATCGCGATCTCATAAGCGTTTAGTTAACAGGTCTTGGTCTCGATTGAGATCCATGTTTCAATACATGAGATCGGTGGGAATACCTGCCTCTAGGGACAAGGCCTCTTTAGACATTTAGTCCCTGGACTGAAGCCATATTTGACACCGTGTGTCAGAGTTTTACTAGCTTTATTGTGATCGACTGATTTTAAATTTTTCTATGAGCCGCGTACTAGGATGGACAGGAGTGCACATATCCATTAGTTTTGCTAACTCATAGTTTTGATGCATTGCATCTAACATCTTTATGATCTGGCATGCATTTTGCCACAGCCTTTTGACCATGGTTTTTGGGGACTCGTCCGCATTCCGCCATAACCTTTTGGCTATGGTTTTTAGGATCTGGTCCACATTTGATGACCATAGTTAGGAGCCCGTCCGCATTCCACCATGACCTTGCGGCCATGATTTTTAGGATCTCATCCGCATTATATGGATTTTTTTTGGCATAAGGTCTTGGTAGATTCCTAAGGAGCTTTTAAAGATGTAAAATCTTTTTTCTTAAAAGGAAATCGTTTTCCTTTTCTTTCAAGAATGTATTTTAAGACCTACAATTTCTTTCGTCAAAGAATAGCAGAGCTTTTATTACATAATTGAATTCTAAGAAAAACGATGGCCATCTCATGGCTAAGAAGGAACTCCAAGGATTACGCCAGGGCCTTCTTGCCTAGAATAGATATTCCAGTTATTGATGGCATTCCAGCTGTTATGTTATTTTGTACTCCGTGCTCCCGTCATGCTCGTCCCTTGCCTGTGGCCTTTCCCCCTTGACCGGTATGCTTAAATATTCTTTGAGGGCTGCTTCCTACGTGCAGCGGCTTGGCAGAGATCTCCATGGTGGTAGCCATCGAGCGGGGTTTTGGAGCAATGGCTCTGAGGGTCATCTGGTAGCATGAACGGGCCCGCTCCTTATCTCCTCTAATTTCCCTTATTCCCTAAGGTGTTGGGAATTTTAAGGATTGATGTAAAGTTGTCGGAATAGCCATCATATCATGTATCCATGGCCTCCCCATTATTGCATTGTACGCCGAGGAGCTATCTATGATGACAAACTTGGTCCTTTGGTTGACACCTCCAGCGTACACCGGTATGGTTACTTCTCCCATGGTCTGCTTTACTTCGCCACTGAATCCGAATAGAGAAGTGGATTTTCTGGTGATTTCTTCTTCGCTTAGTCCTAAGCCTTCAAAGGCGTTGGTGAAGATGATATTAGTTGAGCTGCCCTTGTCGACAAGGATTCGCTTCATGAGGCAGTTCACAACTTTCAACGATATCACCATGGCACTTTTTAAAGGACCATTTGACATTTCTCGACATGCGTCCCAGCTCAGTCACTATCTCAGCCGGGAATATCACCATGCTGGACATGTCGGGCCAGGTCATGGGCACGTACTTCTTATGCTCCTCTTTTGCCAAGGGCTTTAGCCATCCTCTGGGGCCACCCTTGTCGGAGTTTTTAGGTCCAGACCTAGCGTTAGGTTTATCGTCCCTGGATGTCTTGGAGTGACCATGGCTCTTGGGATGATTGCTTTGCGGCAGTTGGGCCTGGTAAGTTGGGTCTTCTTCCTATTTGATTCGGGCCCAAGTCTTGGAGAGTACGTTCTCCATGGTATCGCAGGGGGTACTTAATGAGGTCCTTGTACAGGTCGTCATCGTGTAGCAGTCCCTGTCTAAAGGATGAGATGGCCGTAGAGGTAACGCAGTTGGGAACCGACACTTTCACTCCTTTGAACCGATGGAGATACTCTCTCAAGCTCTCGCCAGGGCGTTGTTTGATTCGATAGAGGTCATCAAAATCACATCTCTGGACTCGGCTGCCAGCGAACTGCATGACGAAGCTTTCCGTTAGCATGGCGAAGGAGTCGATGGAGCCATTGGCAAGATTGGAGTACCACAACAACGTTGGGCCTGTGAGGGTTGCTTTGATTCCTTTCCACATACAAACTTCCAAGTGCTCATAGCAGATGGGGGCAGTGAGCATGCGTTGGCGATACTGCGAGATGTACGTGTCTGGGTCGACGGCCCCGTCGTACGGGGTCATGGTTGGCCAAGAGAACCTCTTAGGTACTTCGCCATAAGCAATAGCGTCAACGAAAGGCATATCCGCATAGGAGTTGGGAGGGCTCCTGATAATCGGTGGAGCTACTCCCGACAGACGCTTTATCATGTTATCCATAGCTTCTAGCCTCCCTGTTAGCATGGCTTCCATACGAACAACCTCGTTACCGTTTCCATCGTAGGGTTTGCTGAAGCTATTTTTGTGGTTGGAGCCAGGGGTCCAGGTGAGACAAGAGCTTGGAGTCTGATGCGTCCGAGCCTCCTTAACGACCTTCGGTGGCGTTTTGCCTAGCGTCTGCATCGACGGGAATTTTCTCTTGAATCTGGCACGCCTCTCATCGTCTTCGCCATAGTCTTCGAGTGTGTTAGCATCTGTCTCCACCGTTAAGGCTTTGAGAACCGCATTCTCGTCTTCTAACTCCTTCAGACGAGCTTCATTTTCTTTTAGTTTCACCACGATCAACTCGTACTCCTATAGCTTCGCCGCGATATGCTCGTGCTTTTAAAGCTTCGCCGCGATATGCTCGTGCTTTTAAAGCTTCGCCGCGATCACCACATCATCGGTTGTCTCAATTACTTTCTCTTCGGTTGGATTCACAGCTACTTCCTTGGACACAGATTTGAGGTGTTTGCTACCTCCTGGTTTGAATGAACTGTGGGATTCGCTCATATTTGATGTTTTGTTCTTGTTGAAATCTCACCCTCCTTCTAGCGCCAAACTGCTTGGGGGGGGGGGGGNNNGGGGGGGGGGGGTTTGGACGTTCTTCGACGGAGAATAATAAGAACAAGTGATCGATGGTTTTAGGTTTTTTGAGGGAAAGATCAAAGATAAAGGAGATGAAAGAGATGAGCGAAAGAGAGAGACTAAGCAATATGTAAATGATTTCTTTTATTGATCTTAAGAGAATCGAGTACAAAAAGTGTATGTTGTAAAGTCTCGGGGTCGAATTGGATCCCTGGATTAGGGTTCTTCCCTTTGTATTTATAGCTTTTCGAGTTAGGGTTTCCATTTATCTTATAGATAACTCTTATATTCCAGCTAATCACACAAAAGGAATATTTCCCTAGATTCAATAAGGCATTTGTCCTTATCTCTTAAGATCTTAGACCGACTTAGGGGATATCCACCCTACCTCAGGTATGGCCTCGGCTTAGCGATGGTGTCCTTGGCTATGGCTTGGGTTATCACCTACAACAAGGGGGTTTATTTATGTCTCCTTGGTCTAAGCTATGACCGGACTATAAGGGAATAAATTTACCCCCAACAATAGAGAAAACCAGTTTTTTTAGGGATTAGAATTAAGCAACGTCTAGAACTCGAAAATACTAATTTAGATCCTCTCCACTTTTGAGGTTCAAGATTCTATGCAAAATATAAAAGAACCTAGACTTTCGAATGGCCTTAAAATAAATTAGCATGCATTAACTAGACACATGTTTCGATAAGTTCACTGAGCCAAGGCGATATACTTTCAAAGCCTCCTTGAACTCAGCTTGTCAAAGATTTAGTTTAGGTGATTTAACATGATTTTGGAAAGAAAATCTACCTATGGAAAGACTACTAGATGCGCAAATAGAGTAATCATGTATAAAGATCAACCGAGGCAAATACTATATGAATCCCTAATCAAATACTAGCATCTCATGATAACATGATCTCTTTGAGAAGCCTACAAACCTAACTAATGAACTATTCAAACATGGAGCACAAAAAAGCAAGAAATCAATGAGAAAAATATCATTAAATTAATCAAGAGTAAACAAATCTTCTCTATGACAAAGTATGAAATGAATCTCTCCAAAGAACACTTCAAAACTTGAAGAACAAAGACAATAATATCTCAAAGCTTTTGACGGCTTGTAACACTTTGTAAAAATTTGTGGCTCTCTCTTTCTAGAGGCTAAAAATAACTTATTTATAATACTAGGGTTTCTTAGGTCATCCTTGGTTATGTCAAATCTTGCGAAATCAAATACGATTAAGCGAACCGAAAGTTATGAGGAAAAATCTGTCTCTGACCATGAAATGCCTCTCTGATCAGAGTGTGCCAAAAATGAGCACTCAGCATGTGGTGGTAACTCTATCACCCGGTCACAGCTTCAAATGTTGCTCCACTTGCTTCTTTTCCGAGATAGACAGATGTGGCTTCGCTTAAACGACTATAACTTCTCAAACCCAACTCCAAATTACTTCAAACCACTTCCATTTGAAAGCTAACTAAAAGTGCCAACTTCTGATCAAATTTCAGCTCAATCCAATGATGTTAAGACCTTCTTTCATGCAAATATTTCTGATGCTGAGAATATATCCAAATTGGTAAAATGCAAAACTCAAGTGTTTGAGCCTCCGTCTTCTTGATCCGTCAATGAAACTTTCTTGGTAATATAAATGAGGTCCAATTAGCATGTTTCTCCATCTTTTTTGATGATTTACCCTGATTAGTCCCTAAAATCACAAATAAGAGAAAACTACCTCTAGAGGTCGAAAAAGCATTAAAATCCTGCAAACAAACACGTAAAAATCCAACTAAAACCGGTGAAATAATAGTGTTATCACAAAAAATCTTCCATGGTATGGCACATGTACTTGGTGGGCTCCTTGTAGAGATTCCAATCAGTTAGTAGCCCATGCTTAAAGGCAGAGATAATGGTGGTTGTAACGCAGTTGGGTATCGATATCTTTTCTACATTGAAGCGTCAGAAATAGTATCTAAGGTATTCTCCTTCCCTTTTCTTTAACAGATACAGATCGTTAGCCGCACACAAGTGGACACGACTGCTATCGAACTGATCTATGAATCAATCCGTCAGCGTGACGAAGGAGTTCATAGAACCGTTGGCTAGGTTGAAGAACCATTGCAACACCGCTCCCATAAGGCTTGCTACAGAGCCTTTTCACATGCAAACCTCATGAAACTCTTGATCTATGGAAGTTGTGAGCATGCGTTGGTAGTATTGTGCTATGTGAGTATTAGGATCACTAGTTCCATTGTATGTTGGTATGGCTGATAAGGCGAGCCTCCTTGGCAATTCATAGAGAGCGATGACATAAGTGAACGGTGTATCAACATAAGGGTTTGGGGCGCTCTTAGCTATTGGTGGAGCTACTCCTGGTTGTCACTTGATCAACTCTTCCATATCCTCCTGTCTTCCTGCGAACATGGTCTTCAAACCAACGATGTCTGGGGCATGGCTGACAGCTGGATCACTGCTGGCTTCATCATAGCATTGGCATAGTGTCCGTGTGAGGCCAGAGTTAGGTATTTGATGGCCATGGACATCTTCTCTGGCGCCTGCGCTACTCGCTAGAGTTCAATCGAGTGGTTGCATTGGTGGAACTCTCCTTCTAAACCTAACTCGAGGGTTAAGTTATTCTCTAGATTCGGAGGAACGTTCTTTCTCTATCGTGGCGGCTTTTTGAGAATGTCGTTTTCTCTCTCCAGGTGCTTCAATCGTTCTTCGTTCTCCAGGAGCTTGGCTGCGAGGACTTCAAGTTGTTTTCCAAAGTCATCGTTGTCATTGACTAGCGTGCGAGTTTTGATAGGTTCGACATAAAGTTGGATCTCTCCTTCCTCGAGATCGATGTGTTCTCCATCTTCGGCCATTGTTTATGAATCTTAGTTTTGAGTAATCTCTACCCGTCTTCTAGCGCAAACTGTTTAGGGGCTTTTTTGATTCTTCAAGGGAGAGAGGACTAAGATTCAAATATAATAGATAGATTGAAACCAACTCTTTATTGATCAACAAAGACAATCGATTACAAGGGAGTTTCTTGTGAAAGAAGTATGAGTTTTCTATGATGAATCTGAGATCGTCGAATTATGGTTCTTCCTTTAGTTTATATAGATTTCACAAATAGGATATTTCCATATCTTTTTAGGAAATATCAGAACCTTCGAGTTCTATATGATATGATTTACAAATTGGAATCATTATGGAAATGTCCTAATGTAAAAGATATGGAAATAATTTAAAAATGATATTTTCATATCTTTTTTTGGGAAAAATCAAAATCATTTTCAAATAAATTAAAATGATAATAATTTAAAAAGATTTTGGTTTGAATTATTTCGATGAAAGAAATGTAAAAAATATTGAAAACATTTCCTAAACAAAAAAAATTTAAACTGTAACTCTTTTAAGGTCAATATACATAATACAGTAAATGTTTTTAAAGCGGTGTGTTGTTTTATCTCACACCTGATGTGAAGGTTTCGAAGAACAATCAACTTATGGTATAAAATAGACCTTACATGTTCATTTAAAAGTATATTTTATTATATTTTGCATATGTTCGGTTTTGAGAAATTAATCTGAATAGTATATTTTATCAAAAATATTTGAACTAAGTTACAACATAAGAATTTTTCTACTGTTTGGTTTTGATTTTTAAGGTTAAAATCGAACCAAATCAAACCGTTTAATGTTTCTGTTGAAAATTCCCATGACTTCTCTTAATTCATTGTCCTATTCAATTTAGTGGGTGTTTGGGGGGGGGGGGTTTTGGTGATTCTTCAATGGAGAAGAACAAGAACAAAAGATTCAGAGAGACAAAGCAAAGAATCAACAAAAGGGTTTGTAAAATGATTCTTTATTGATGAACAAGATATCAATTACAATGGCTGTCTTTTGTGTAAAGTTTTCGGATCATTAAATTACGGTTCTTCCCTTAGTATTTATAGTTATCGAATAAGAGTTCTTCAATATTTCTTTATGGATAACTTCTATATTCAAGTATATCTATAAAATAAGGAATATTTCTCTAATTCATTAAGGTGTTTGTACTTATCTCTTAAGATTTAAATCGGCTAAGGAGCATAAACGCCCTACCTCGGCTTGGCGTTGCGTCCTTGGCTATGGTCTTGGTTTACACGTTCAACTAGGGAGTTTTTTTATGTCTCCTTGGTCAATGATAGCTCAGGTTTTCGCCTGAGCAAACACTGCAAGGGCACACAAGTACGTTGTAGTGGTTCGGGATCGAATCCACAGAGACCAAAGATAGCACGAAAAATGTCATATCAAACAACGGGCTAAAGCGAAAAAGATGTCTTTTAAAAGATGCAAATATCGAAATTAAGAGAACAAAGTAAGCAAGCAAGCAACGTTGGGGTTGTAATTCAATCAAAGAAGTATTGGGCATTGGGTATTCTAAGGGAAACAATTCATTGTTGATTCAAATTATAGATTAGGGAACAAGTTTTAAACCGTCTTGAACTCAAAAACTAATATAGAATTGATCTACTTCCGCAGTATCAATTCCCTATGTATTAGAAACCTCGAGACTAACTTCCGTTGACTCTCGATTTCTAGTCATGCTTTCTAACCAGGTTTGATAGGTTCACAATTCACTAAAACATCACCTTCGATTGGCTTAAGAAGAATTGCTCATTTAGAATTCTTTCAGGCATTTAAACAAACACTTTCCAAGCGTTAAATTACCTAAGGTCAGAAACTAAGTGGCCAATTCAATTTTATGCATTACGAAAAATCCTAGATGAAGATCCAATTGATTAAATCCCTAATCATACAATTCTATATCAACAATTCATGAATCCCTATGTGAGAACCCTAAACCCAACGAATAAACTACTCACTCATGATAATCGCATAAAAACAGATCAGATCAAAGAGAGACATGATTGCATTTAACAAAAATAAAGAGTAAGGGTTCAGAAAGCTTCCTAGATTCGAAGTACGGAAGATGCTTCTTCTCCTTAAGTTACAAATCTCTCTATTGCTCTCAAAAACTCAAAAAAGTGCATTATGAAACAGGAAACTTGAGCCTAGGTCTTAGTAATGAAATCCGGTTCAAAATAAGTTTGGTCAGGTTCTTCGTAAAATCGGTCCGCAAAACAGGACATGGATCGATCGATCCTTGTCCATTTTCCTAGGCATTTCAGCTTTTAATGGACACTTAATTCGATGTTTGAAATCCATCCAAAATGCATTCTTTTCGTGCATCCAAGCTCGATTCCTGTAAAAACAATAAAGAACACAAATCCGCGCCAAAAAGATTTGAATACATACTAAAACCAATAACTCTCGAGTAAAGTCCGTAATAAAAACTATTAAAATACTAACACATCAAATCCCCCAGACTTGAATTTTTGCTTGTCCTCAAGTAACGGAAACGAAGTTTAAGCCTACGGGAAAAGAAGTTTGAAAACCAAATGGATCATATGCTATCAGAAAACCTTACTCTGCGCTACTTTCGCTGACCATATAAACTGAGAACAGTTAGATCAATCTCCCCAAGAATCGTTTAATAACCTCCCAGGCCCATCCATACTCTAAAATCTGAACCTGCAAACTCAAATTCCATGTTAATAACTCTCTACATTCATTCAAGATAGGCGTGAAACTTTTCACCAAAGAACTCATAGTAAGGAAATCAGGCTAGGTATTCAAGGCTTGTAGTGGTGAGGCTTAGAGTGTTTCGGGTATCAAAAGCTGCGTCAGGATTCAAGATATTATTTAAAATCGCAGGAGAGAAAGAGTATATTGATATCCATGTCCCCTAACTACCCAAGTACAAACCACTAATAAAAAAAGTAAACCTAATATGCACATTTTCATGATGAATCCAATCAACATAATAATATGAAAATGCTAATTTCTAAACCGGATATGAAGAAATTAAAAGCAATTTTCGATTTTTTTAGAACAAAAATCTAGAAGGGATTAGCATATCAATGAAGTTTTTAAACTCTAAAACACCCATACAACATGAAGAAATGAAACACATCCATCTAAACCACCAAAACACCCAACACCGAGAAATCAGACACTCATAACCATGTCTAAACCACCTAAAATGTACAATCCTACCTAAGCAATTAGAAGG
>OVAN01011796.1:0-14330 GCA_900406275.1 Anastatica hierochuntica | reverse complement strand
AGGTAGCTGGCCATCGACCTGGGGGTCGATGGGAGACAACCTTGGGAAGTTCTTGATGTTCCTTGCTCAGACTCAATCTAATGCATTCTAAGACTTAAATGCTATATATACAACCTAAAAGTGGATGAAACTAAGCTAAAATGAACCTAATTATGCATGAAAATAAATACACATCAGCAACACCCAAATCTCTCATATCAAATTCAGAATTCAGACTTTCCTTCAGCTTGGTTATTGGGTACTTGTTCTTTGATATGAGCTACATATCATCAACATATAATAGTAAGTATGTCATAACTTATGCTTAAATTTCCTTGAAGTACACACAACTATCATACAAACTTCTTGAATAACACAGTGACCTCATGAATGAGTCAAACCTTTGATTCCACAATCTTGGTGACTGTTTTAACCCATACAAAGCCTTTCTTAGGAGACACACCTTCTGAGGTGACTTCTTATCAACAAACCCTTCTGGTTGCATCATGTATATAGTTTCATCAAGAGTATCATGTAGGGATGTCATTTTCACATCAAGTTGCTCAAGTTCGAAATCAAAATGTGATACAACTCATATCATTAACCGGATTGAGACATGCTTCACCACTGGTGAAAATATTTCTTCATAATCTCTTCCTTCTCTATGTGGGAACCCCTTTGCTACCAACCTTGCTTTGAACCTTGACTAATCTAATCCTGGTATTCCCATCTTTCTCTTGTATACCCACTTACAACCAATTACTTTTGTATTCTCTGGTTTGTCAACAAGATCCTAAGTGTGATTTTTCTTATGTGATAACATTTCCCCATTCATTCCACCCTTCCACTTGTCATAATCTCGATCATTTACAGCTTCTTTGTAACAGGTTGGTTCAAGTGTACCACCATCTTCTCTCAGATTATAAGCATATCCTCAATCACCAATCTCGTTAACTCTTCTTGGTTGCCTGATTTCTCTCTTTGTTCTATCTCTCGTTAACCGATAATTTTCAAGATTTTGATGATTGATGCCTTCTTCAGACTTTGTACTAGATTCATAATCATCATCAAGTTCTTATCATTGAAGCAGTGGATCTGGTTCAGCCTCAGCTTCATTATCTGTTCCACCTTGAGCTGAAGTACTTTCAATTTCTTGTGGTACTAAAATTGCTACTGTAAATTCTTTCTCTTGAAGTGATGTATCAATCTCCTTTTCTTTTCTGTCATAGTGTTTCAACACCACTTCTTCTGTGAATGTTACATCTATGTTGAACACACATTTCGTGTCTTCTAACACCCACACTCTATATCCCTTTACTCTTGTAGCATAACAGAGAAAAATGTCTTTCTCTGCTCTTGAATTTAACTTTTCCTTATTTGAGTGAACATAAACAATGCGGCCAAATCTTCTTAAATAATTCAAATCTGGTAATGACCCTGTCCAAGCTTTTTGTGGAATCTCATACTCACCTGACGCAGATGATTGGTTAATACTATGAACTGTTGTACCAGCTGCTTCAGCCCAGCACATTTTCCCCAAACCTGATTCACTAAGCATGCTTTTGACCTTTTCCATAATAGTTCTATTCATGCATTTTGTAACACCATTATGTTGTGGAGTGTAAGTGCATGTTCTGTGTCTTACAATCCCTTCTTGCCTGGAGAAACCATCAAACTCTTGGTTGCAAAACTCAAGATCATTATCAGTTCTCAATACTTTCACCTTTTCTGTTGGACTTATTCTTACCAGCCTCTTCCATTCAACAAATGTCTTGAATGCTTCATCTTTTCTTTTCAAAAAGTATATCCACACTTTCCTTGTGTAGTCATCTATGAAAGTAATGAAATACTGACATCCTCCTAGTGAACTTGGCCCGGTTGGTGATCCCCAAGGATCTGAATGGATGTACCCCAACTTATCCTTTGTAACATGTTTGCATGTTCTAAAGCTTATTCGATGAGCTTTCCCATAAGTAAAATCCTCACAAAATTCAAAACCTTTGATCTCATCAGCCTGTAGACACCTGTTCTTTACCAATATATCTATGCTCTTTTGACTCATATGACAAAGCCTGCTATGCCACAATTTTGCCTCTTCCTTTGAACATGTCACTGCATTAACATTTCCCATCAACACATTAACATTTCCCATCAACACATTCCCCTGTAGCAGATACAGTGTACCACTTTTCTCCCCTTTGGTAATTATTCTGCAGCCTTTTTTCACCTTCAAAATCCCATTCTCTGACTGAAACCAGCACCCTTGATCCTCCACGGTTCCCATAGAAATGATATTTTTTGACATTGATGGAACATATCTTACATTTTTAAGCGAAACCGTTAAGTGATCATCATTTTGGATCTTGATACAATTAACTCCTTTTACTTCAAAGAATGTATCATTAGCCATCTTTCTATACCAGTCTTTGACTCATCAACTCAACAACCCAATTCTTCCTTGATGTCATATGAAATGAACAAACCGCGTCCATTATACACTCATTTCCATCTACTTCAAACACTGCATATGAAACGTCTGAAACAGTCAAAGTTGTTACATCATTCACTTGTCCTGTAATATTCGAGCTTTCTCCTTTCTCTGAATTACTTCCCCTTATGTTTATTTTTTTCCAAATAGCATTGTCTCTTGTGGTGTCCCTCTTTGCCACATACCCAACATCCTTTCTTTTCTTTAGACCTTGATCTACTTTGATGTTTATTTCTTTCAGCACTTTTATCTCTCTTTTCAACTCTACCTATGTCCTGTACATACAATGTTTCAGAGCTTTTCTCAACAATTTTCCTGTAGCTCCCAACTCTAGTATCTTAGACCTTATTGCTTCTGTAATTTCTTTAAGAGTCAGGGTTGTCTTGCAGTACTTCAAAGTTTCCTTTAGCTGATCAAACTACTTCGGCAATGACATAAGCAACAAAATGGAACGATCTTCATCTGGTAGAGAAACTTTAACATTCTCTATATCTGATATCAGCTTGAAGAAATCATTCGCATTCTCATCTATTGTCATATTATCCTGCATCTTGTATCCATACAGCTTGTGCTTCAGATACATACGATTTGGCAAAGACTTTGCCATAAACAACTGATCTAGAACCTTGATCATCCCTCTTGCAGTCTTCTCCTTTATGACTTTCTTGAGAACGTTGTTTCCCAAACTCAAAATAATAGTAGATCTAACCTTACCTCTCTTTTCCTTGAGATATTTATCAACTTGGGTTGTTGGACTTTGCTTTGTTGCAGATGAATCTCCACCTTCAGCTGCCTTTTCCAAAGTCTCTGAGGCTTCTTCATCTTTAAGCCCTTCCATCAAACCCAACATATCCATGTGAGCAAGTAACTTTTCCTTCTAAAGGATGTAATCTCCTTCTCCATCAAAGTTTTCAACCTTCGTTCTTGAAGAAGACATTATTACAAGAGAGAAAGTTCACAACTTTATCACCAAAGCTTCAACCTTTAACAACAAAGCTTCAATCTTTAACAAATTTAACACCTTTTTTCCTTTCCCAGCTCCTAACTCAAGCTCTAATACCAATTTGTGAAGAAAGATTTTAGCTTTATGCTTGTATGTGAAGAAAGTTTATAACTTTATGCTTATAGGACAAGGAAACCTCACTTTCTCTCTTTGATTGATCGATCTCTCGTTTGTTTGAATGAAATAATGAAAGATACAAGTTTTGTTAACCCAGTTCATGATCAAAGGAGAATCGCTACGTCTGGACCGAGATTTCTTGGAAATCCACTAGAAAACTTGTTTACAAAAACCCTTAAGAGAAATCCGCTATGAAACCTGGAACATGCTCTTCTTTTTCTCTTTGTATTGCTTACAATACCCTCTCTACAACAACCATTGTTACAACTTTTGTCCCCCTTTTATACAGATCGATTCCTGACCTAGGGCTCTTGTTTCTCTCTCTCTCTCTCTCTCTCTCTCTCTCTCTCTCATACTCTACAGAGGAAGAAGACAAAACATACACAACTGTAGCAAGAGATTAATTACTTCTTTGCCCTTCAATCTGTTAGTACAAGCATGTGAGCTTATCATGCTTGCTTTGGGACAAAGCTTGAAATCTTCCATTTGGCTTAGAGTCTCTGTGATACTTAAGCAAATACAACACCTTCCTTTGATGGTTATTATATATTTGGATCATAATTCATGAAATGAATAAAATTCTTCTTTCAAAAAGAAAAAAAGTATGTACATGCATAATTGTAGAGTGACAGTGATTGTTATGGATTAGCTGATGAGGAGGAGGCCAATGGCATTGACAATTAGTGTTGAAGGTAAACCAAACTTGAAATGTTTAGTGAAAGTGAGAGTATATCCATGGCTGATGGCTCACTTCACTACGAGCTTGCTCACACACTATCAGGTTACCTACTGAACCAAGCAACGTCAAGTTTCAAGCCACAGTGCTCACCCACGCCAGTAATAAACACGGCTTCTTCTCCTCCTCCTCGGTAGCAGCTGATGTTCTCGCTCTTGCTCTTAGAAAAAGCACTGCACAATTTTAAAAAATAATCATAGAACACTAAAAATCTCAAACATGTTCACTTTCAAGGATAATGACGTACCGCTTGGTACATTTGAGGCCGCATTGGAGAGGACAAGAATCCCAAGTGCTAGAATTGCGGTTCCTCTGGCTTGATCAATATTGGCAGATGGGTCCATTAGATCCCATAGAGCAGTAGGGATACCGGTTTTTTTGAATCCATCAACGTTATGGACATCCTGCAAAAGGAAATAACATTAATGTGTGTACATATCTAGGGAGAAATAATTGAAGGAGAAGTCAAAAATAGGAGGTTGATCAATAAATCTTCTGTAGAGAAGCTCTAGTTATGATTTAGAGTATCATTGTTCTTCTTCGAGAACTTGATTGGGACGGGTCTCCAACTCATTTTTGGTTTCAAATAGTTTGAGCAAAAGCTCTCTGGTTTATGATCTTCATCGACCAAGGTAGCTTTAATTTTCTTCTTAGAGAAGTAATTTACGTTGTTCACTTTTGTATGTTGAGGCCACAACAAAAAGGTGCGATCTGTGAAGGGAAAGATGAGAACTTTGGAGCTTAAAAGATAGAAACTTTCTTATTGATTTCTTGATACATTTCTGATTACAAATAGGTCCTTATATATAAAAACCTGATCTTATCATGATCTTATCAATCTAACACGTCACAACACACACACCAAGAGCTTCAAAACGGTTTTTTAGATAGATTCCATGAGCTGGATGATTGATTGTACTACTCAAAAACAAAGTGTGTTTTCCTTTACCGTTGTGAATGTTTTGAACGAGAGGAGAAGAGTTCTCGGGCTTTGCCTTATTCTGTTGTTGGGCTTCCGCTTGATCTTTAGATCTAGTTGAGTATGAGTGTGATTCACTCCTCTTGTGCTCTGTTTGCTCTGTTTCTACATGCCCCCTCAAACTTGGAGTGGGAGAGTATCAAACTCCAAGTTTGTCACGCAGTCTTATAAAGGCAGCTTGTCCCAGTGGTTAAGTAAAGATATCAGCTACTTTTTTTTCTGTTGAGATGTGCTTGACTTCTAAAACATCCAGAGCAATGATGTGTCAGTATTTTAGTAGTTTTTACTACGGTTTTTACACGAGATCTAAGGTTTTTAGTATGTATTCGGATTGTTTTGGCGCAGATTTGTGTTCTGTTATTTTTACAGGATTCGAGTTTGAATGTGCGAAAAGAATGCATTTTGGATGGATTTCAAGCGTCGAAGGAAGTGTTCATGCAAAGCTGGAAAATACCCAGGAATTTGGACACAGATCTACCGATCCTTGTCTAGGGATCGATCGATCCCTGTCCCGTTCTGCGGACCGATTTTATGAAGAACCATACTGAACTTATTTCAGACCGGATTACTATCAAAAGACCTAGGCTCGTGTTTTTACATTTATTATGCAACTTTTTTGAGTTTTAGAGAGCTGAGAGAGATTTGTAACCTAGGCAAAAGAAGCATCTCAGTACTTCAATTCGAGAAGTTTTCAGAACTCTTTTTACTCTTGTTTATGCCTAATACAATCATGTCTCTCAACAATTTGATCTATGTTTTTGCTATTTCCATGAGTGAGTAGTCTGTTCGTTGGGTTTAAGGATTCTCACATAGGGATTCATGAGTTGTTGATATAGAATCGCATGATTAAGGATATAATCTAATGGATCTTCGTTCATGATTGTTCGTAATGCATGAAACTGAATTGATCACTTAGTTTCTTAACTTAGGTAATTTAATGCCTGGAAAGTGAATGTTTAAATAACTGAAAGAATCCTAGATGAGCAATTCTTCTTAAGCCAACGGAAGTTGATGTTTAAGTGAACTGTGAGCATATCAAACCGGTTAGTAATGCATGATTAGAATTTAAGGGTCAAACTAAAGTTATTCTCGATATAACTAAATGCATAGGGTTTTGATGCTACGAAAGTAGATCAGTTCTAGATTACAATTTGAGTTCAAGATGGTTATTAATCTTTTCCCTAGTCTATAATTTGAATCAACAATGAATTGTTTCCCTAAGAATATCCGATGTCCAACACTTCTTTGATTGATTTACAACCTTTTCGTTGCGTGTCTGCTTTCTTTGCTTTCTTTATTTCGAATGTTGCATCATCTTTAAAGACATCTTTTTAGCCTTAGCTCGCTGTTTGATTCTACATTCTTCGTGATACCTTTGGTCTCTGTGGATTCGATCCCGAACCACTACAACGTACATATGTAGGCTTGCAGTGTTATCTCGGGCGAAAACCTGAGCTATTAAGTTTTTTGGCGCCGTTGCCAGGGACCAATAGGGAGTCTTAGAACTTAGGATCATTGCATGCCTAAGGCATTTTTCTTTATTTTGTTTATCTCTTTTTTCTTCTTTGTTTTTGTGCTTTTAGGTGCATGAACATGCAACATACTAGAAGCCAAGGGATCAAAAATCTTGCTGAATTTGAACCTGAACCTTCGCATCTAGAGAGACAGAAGAAGAAAGAGAAGTTTATGTAGGTTATTGAAGAACTTGAATTTGCTCAAATCATGGGTGACAACTTGGGAGATCCCATTCAAGTTCATCATAATCCTCTCTTTCCTAGAGTTCTTCCAGGAGCTAACCCACCCGCTGGAGGTGGTGAAAATTCTAGTGCTCAGCAAGCTGGCGAGCAAAATGTTGCAGCTGCGGGGCAGCAACACGCAAATCAACCTCAACAAAGGATTACTTGGGCGCAATATGACACTCCAGAGGCCTTCTATGCGAATCATGCTGGGATTCATCCGCCTCCCATTGAGAGAAGAGATTTTGATATCAAGATTGGTCTCGTTAACTTGGTGCAGCAGAATCAGTATCGTGGGTTGCCATCACAGAACCCTATGCACCATCTGTATAGATTTGAAGCCATCTGCAATACTATCCAGCACAACGGAGTACCTGTTGATGCTCTGAAATGTTGGTTGTTCACTTTCTCTCTGAATGACAAAGCTTTAAGATGATACAATGGCCTAGAGCCTGACTCTCTGAGGACATGGGACGAGATCAAGGTTGACTTCCTTGGGTATTTGTTCACGAAATCGTGGTCTATGTCTGTGAGAAACAAGATTGCAGGATTTCATCGATTGAATGTTGAGAGTTTTCATGGAGCTTGGGAGAGATTCAGAGAGTATCTTAATGATTGTCCTCATCATGGGTTCACATATTGGAATCTCCTCAACATTTTCTACAATGGAGTTGAGGAGAAATATCAGAACGCTATGGACACTGATAGCAATGGTGATTTCAATACCAAGACTGTGCAGGAAGCTTATCAGTTGGTGAATAAAATGGCGAATAGTCAGGCTAATCGCAGATCAGACTATGAGTGTGGTAAAGGAGTTGTATCATCTGATGCAAAGAATTGATGATCTGCAGTCAAAGCTCGATGAGCTAATGAGCAGAGATCAGCAGAGTTTGAACTTTGTTTGTGAGCAGAATGAAGCACTTGTGCTTCAAGAGCAGAAGATTGGACAAATGTATTAGGAACTCATGTCTGAGGAGCTGAATGGTGGACAAGCAAATGTGAATTACATTGGTGGTCAAAGAAACTTCGGTAACAGAGGTTTCAACCAATAGAACCAGTTCCATAACAAGCCATACAATCAGAATCAGAGTGTCTTCAACTCTGGTTTTCAGAACAAGAATCAGAACAATGGCTTCAAAAGCAGTGGCTATCAGCAGAAGGAGTTTGGTTTAGGAGGATTCAAGAATAACTATCAGTCGAGGTATCAGAATCAGAACCAAGGACAGTCTTCTGCATTTTCTGAAGATAGTGATCTGAAACAAATGCTCCACCAAGTGCTGGAAAATTAGAGTAAGTTTGTTGTAGAGATCAATCCGAAAGTCGATAGCATGTACAATGACCTTAATGGGAAGTTTGAGGCTATAAGTGTTTGAATGAAGATGCTGGAAACGCAGGTTGCTAAGAATTCTGCGAGACACAGAGCTCCTCCAGGTGTTATTCCAGGCAAACCGAAGCAGAATCCAAAGGAATTCTGCGATGCTATCACAGTTCAGAGCGAAAAAATTATTGAAAATTCGTCTGGAACTGGGAAACCGATCGATCGATCACATGCTAGGGATCGATCGACCCCTGCATCTAAATCCCATAGAAAATTACGAGATTTTTTTATTGATCGATCCTATGAAATGATCGATCGATTAAATAAGGACAAGGATCTATTGATCCCTATCTCTGGATCGATCGATCCCTGTCCTGATGGAGGTGCCTCAGATTTTCTCGATGAAACGAAGGCACAGGAGGTTGAGGAAGAGTATGTACCACCCCCGCCTTACATACCCAAGGCTCCGTATCCTTCCAGCCCCCATCAAAAGATCAAGGAACGTGAGTATGAGAGACTTAAGAATCTCGTTGGTGAGTTACATGTTCGATTGCCTTTCGTTGAGGCAGTCAAGATGGTACCATCTTTTAAGAGGTACATGAAGGAGATTCTCTCAGATCGCATGACCTTGGAACAAGGTGTATCGGTTCTAACTACAGAGTGTAGCATAATTCTTCAGAACATCACACCGGAGAAACACGAAGATCTAGGTCCTTTTGTTCTACCTTGCAGGATTGGATCTCTTACCTTCGAAAGATGTCTGTGTGACTTGGGCACTGGAGTTAGCTTGATGCTGCTGTCTATCTCGCAGAGGTTGAACTTGGTGAACTATAAGCCCATGAAGATGTCTTTGATACTTGCAGATAGATCAGTTCGCAAGCCAATAGGTATTCTCGATAACATTCCTGTTGGTGTTGGTAAAGACTATGTATACACTTATTTCGTAGTCTTGGAACTTGATGAAGAACCCAAGGATCCTATCATCTTGGGTAGACCATTCTTGTCTACTGATAGAGCGATGATTGATGTTCAGAATGGTCAGATTGATCTGCAATTGTGTAAGCTAGATGTGCGTTTCAATCTCGAGAAGTCAACCAAGAAGCCTACCAAAGATGGGCAAACATTTTGGGTTGACACATTGACTGAGGTGATTGAGGAGGCTGTGGAGGAACCTTATACTGAGTAGTCTTTCAAAATTTCCTTATCACGAGTTGACAAAGGGGATGGTCTACTGAGTAAAGACATAGTGGTGACTACTGAAAAGAATGACGTTAAAGAAGCCCTGGATGGAGACGTTCGTTCTACAGTGAGAAAACTCAAGACCAAAAAGAAAGTTAAGCAGAAAGAGCACAATACTGAAGAGAGTTCAGAGTTGACTTTGATCCCTCTAGGATGCGATGGAGGTGCTATTGAGTACAAAGTGAAGTGTAAGGGCAGATTCAAACCTCTCTTAAAAGTCAGGGCCATCATTACATCAGAGTTTAAAGAGAAAGAAGCAGCTGCTATGAAGAAGGCAATGAGCAACATCCTTGACCTGAAGATTTTCGCTGGTGGAGCTTGCTTCAGGGCGAGTTCTAAGGCCCTTCAAGATTTATCTATTGCCACTACAGTCAGGCTTGTGACTTTAAACAAGCGTTGAGTAGGAGGCAACCCACTAGGTAGTTTTCTTTTTCCTTTTAGTTAGTTTTGTAGTGTTTTAGACTTTTGTGTTTTGGGTTTTGGTGCTTTTTACGTTTTTCTTGTTTTTGGCTGTCGTATTGCAGGAAAAAGATCACCAGACAGACGGACAGGGATCGATCGATTCCTGTTTATTTACGCGGCTATTTTTACACGATTTCAGGTAAGTTTGCTATTTCTCGTTTCTTTTCTTTTGGATTTTTATTTTTATTTGCTACTTGCCCCTTCTTTGAATTTGTTTCACACTGAGACAGTGTGAGATAATTCTGGGAGAGGATACTGATGTTTTTCTTTTTCTTTTGGTGTTGTTTGAGTCACTTTGATGTTTTTATTGAGTCAGTTATGGATTGTTTATGTTTCATGATGATTTCAGACTATTATTTCTGTGCAATGCACTTTATTTATATGTTTATTAACCATTTCATTTCGACTTTTAGCGTGGGCAAACCAGAATAAATCATGACCAAACTCCCTACAAGAAATCTCTGGAACTCAGACTTTTGTCTGAAATGTTTTTAACTCTATCTTATTTGGCTTACTAATGAACTTTAAATGCTTTGATCTAGAAATTTAAAATCAGGAATCAAACCCCATCATTCAGGATTACATCCCCATTTTTCTACCATCCTTTTTGGTAATCATGAGTGACCAGACTTATCTTTAGTATGGCACCACATCCTTACCTTATCTCCTTGAATCTCCATGCATTTCTTTTTCATCTTATGTGCACACATGTGTAAAAACAATAGAGAGAATAAGCTAGACATGATCCTTCTAATTGCTTAGGTACGATTGTACATTTTAGGTGGTTTAGACACGGCCATGAGTGTCTGATTTCTCGGTGTTGGGTGTTTAGGTGGTTAAGATGGATATGTTTCATTTCTTCGTGTCGTATGGGTGTTTTAGAATTTAAAAATGTCATTGATATGCTAATTTCTTCTAGATTTTTGTTCTGAAAAAAAAACGAAAATCATCTTAAATTTCTGTATAGTTGGTTTAGAAATTAGCATTAGCATATTATAATGTTGATTATTTTCACCCTGAAGAATGCACATATTTGGTATTTTTTTGATTGGTGGTTTATGCTCAGGTAGTTAGGGGACATGGATATCAATATACTCTTTCTCTCATGCAATTTTGCATAATGTCTTTCATTTCTAACGCAGTTTTGATACCCCAAACTCTCTAACCCTTACAACTAAAAAGCCTTAAATGTCTAGCATGATTCCTTGATTATAAGTACCTTGGTGAAAAGTTTCACGCCTTTCTTAATTGAATATAGAGAGTTATTAACATGGAAGTTGAGTTTGCAAGTCCAGATATTAGAGTATGGATGCGCTTGGGAGTTATGCAGCGATTCTTTAGGAGAATGTTCTAATTGTTCTGAGCCTTTGTGGTTAGCGAAAGTAGCACAAAGTAAGTTTTTCTGAAAGCATGCAGTCCATTCGGTTTTTGAGTTTCTTTTCCCGCAGGCTTAGTCTTCGTTTCCTTTACTCGAGGACAAACAAAGATTCAAGTCTGAGGTATTTGATGTGTCAGTATTTTAGTAGGTTTTTACTACGGTTTTCACACGACATCTAAGGTTTTTAATATGTATTCGGATTGTTTTGGCGTGGATTTGTGTTTTTTTGTTGTTTTACAAGATTCGAGCTTGAATGTGCGAAAAGAATGCATTTTGGATGGATTTCAAGCGTCGAAGGAAGTGTTCGTGCAAAGCTAGAAAATACCCAGGAATTTGGACACAGATCGATCGATCCCTGTCTAGGGATCGACCGACCCCTGTCTAGGGATCGATCGATCCCTGTCCCGATCTGCGAACCAATTTTACGAAGAACTAGACCGAACTTATTTCATACCAGATTACTATCAAAATACCTAAGCTCGTGTTTTTACATTCATTATGCAATTTTTCTGAGTTTTAGAGAGCTGAGAGAGATTTGTAACCTAGGGAGAAGAAGCATCTTAGTACATCGATTCGAGAAGTTTTCAGAACTCTTTTTACCGNAGAACCCTCTTTTTACTCTTGTTTATGCATAATACAATCATGTCTCTCAACAATTTGATCTATGTTTTTGCTATTTCCATGAGTGAGTAGTTTGTTCGTTAGATTTAGGGATTGTCACATAGGGATTCATGAGTTGTTGATATAGAATCGCATGATTAGGGATATAATCTAATGGATCTTCTTCTATGATTGTTCGTAATGTATGAAACTGAATTGATCACTTTGTTTCTGAACTTAGATAATTTAATGCCTGGAAAGTGAATGTTTAAATGCCTGAAAGAATCCTAGATGAGCAATTCTTCTTACGCCAACGAAAGTTGATGTTTAAGTGAATTGTGAACATATCAAACCTGTTAGTAATGCATGACTAGAAATCAGGGTCAACGGAAGCTAGTCTCGAGATTTCTAATACATAGGGCGCTGATGCTACGGAAGTAGATCAGTTCTATATTAGAATTTGAGTTCAAGACGGTTTATAACTTGTTCCCTAGTCTATAATTTGAATCAACAATGAATTGTTTCCCTGCTAATACCCGATGCCACAAACTTCTTTGATTGTTTTACAACCTCGTCGTTTGCTGCCTCCTTTTCTGTGCTCTCTTGATTTCGATTTTTGCATCATTCTACAAGACATATTTTTAGCTTTAGCCTGCTGTTTGATTCTACATTCTTCGTGCTACCTTTGGTCTCTGTTGATTCGATCCCGAACCACTACAACGTACATCTGTGTGCTTGCATTGTTATCTCGGAAGAGAACCTGAGCTATCAAGAAACTCTCTCTCAAACATAGCGATAGTCCACTTCAAAGTGTTTTGTTCTTTTATGGAAAATTGGATTGGTAGTGAGGTAAACTGCTGAGAGATTGTCACATAACATCAGAGGTTTCACTAGCTGTTGCAGACACATTCCTTTAAGTATATTAGATAACCAAGTAACCTCTAAAGCAGCTATAGACATTGTTCTATACTCAACTTCTGTTGATGACTTTGATATAGTATCATGTCTCTTTGCCGACTAGGAAATATGGTTTGAACCAAGAAAAGTACACATACCCCTAGTAGATCTTCTAGTTTCTTTACACCTTGCCCAATTACTATCAGTGTAACATCTCATGATTGAGTGAGTGTTAGCATCAATGTTAATCCCCATGTGAATTGTCCCTTTAACATATCTCAGTACCCTCTTGAGCAAGTTGAAATCAGAGACACTAGGAGAATGCATTTTCTGACAAATGTAGTTCACAGCAAATTGAATATCAGACTTTGTCAAGGTGAGATATTGAAGTTTACCTGCTAGCTTTCTGAAATAGGATGGTTCTGAGAACTCTTGATCATATCCATACAGTTGATCTAACGTTTCAGGTAATGGTGTGGCTACAGGAGCACAATATGCCATTCCTGCTGAGATTAATAAATCCATAGCATATTTGGCTTGATTCATAAATAGACCATCCTTGTGAGAATGAACTTGTATTCCCAGAAAATAATGAAGACCACCCAAATCTTTCATTCTGAACTCTTCATTTAGTTCATTGAGTAGCTTCTCTACCATAGTATCATTGTTTCTAGTCAAAATCATATCATCAACATACATAAGAAGGTAGATGAGATCAGTGCTGTTGGGGTCAAAAACTGTTCCGACGAAATCGATGCCTGAAAAGGACCACGAAAACAATGTTTTCTCCTTTGGACACGGGAATCGTAAGAATATCTGAAAATTCTGAGATTCTCGTCGTTCAGACTGTCTCTTCTCGACCTGGCTTCCAAGCTTCAGAGATAGTCGATCACGACCAATCTCCGCATAAAGTCTAACCGTCCGCAAGCGGCTAGAGCGCCCAAGTGCTAAGGTTAGCATCGATGGTTCTCGGATAACTCTCACGAGGCCACATGATACGTTCTCCGGAGCGATACGAAACCACCAAAGGCATTAAAAAACCGCGTCGCTTCGAAGAAATGTCTAAATGCCGATTGACTCCAAACCTACGAACGAGTCTTGGAACCGATTGGCGACTGAACTAAAAGCCGATCTAGACATCGGTTGGAACTAAGACCGGAGGTCCGTCTTGGCGCCAATTGGCACAAAGACCAGAGCATGGTCTTGGCGCCAATAGGCGCCAAGACAAAGCTATGTCCTTGGTGCCAAGACAGAGCGTCTGTCTTGGCGCCAGTTGGCGATGAGACGCAGATAACGTTCAGCCATAATCCGTTGACTAAACCACGTCCCTTCCGATCGTCATTTCCTTCGATTGGAGTTTCCGTCAAACCGTCATGACAAGAGTCGTAAGGATTCGTG
>OVAN01011795.1:0-14332 GCA_900406275.1 Anastatica hierochuntica | reverse complement strand
CCCCCCCCGAGAAGAAGAAGAAGAATGAAGAAGAAGACGCCCCCCGTGGCGTAAAGTTGTTTTTTACGCTTAGGCATTGGCTTTTGCCAACGCCGTTGACTTGTAAGGGACCCTTTGTGGGCATATGAACTCTATGGGCCTTCGTGCTCCTGAATCCTCTCTTAGGCCCGAAGGCCTTAGAACTCTATGGGCCCTTACGGCCCAAAATTTTGATTTCGGCAGGTCCTTAGGGCCTTTATTTTAATTTTGGCATTGACATCTTTTTCTTGCTTTCTTTCTTTCAATCCTTTATCGTTTGACCACCCGCTTAGTTTTTTGCCTTAATAATGCTCTATTGGTTGGGCGTCATCAAGCCATCCAGGATTCCTCTTGAAGACGTAGACTACGGACCCCAAATCTACCTTCTGGATATATGATCTTTGTCAGGTTCGCAACAGATCTTTGCTTTATCAATTCCTATCGTCGTCTTTGGATTCTGGGACTCACGGCTTTCTAGAGCTTTTCTGTTTTTGGATTTGGTGTCCAAGCTCTTGGGGCACATGGCCTTAGTGAGCCCAAGGTTCATTATCACTGGACTATCCCCTGCTAAAGTATGGGGTGTATGGTCCTGACAAAATATGGTTTGGTAAAAACCATATTTAAGACCCACGTGGTTCTGTTTTCAGTGCTCGAGGGGCTCGTAGCTTTGGGTAGAATACAGTCTCTTGAGGCGTTAGTTTTACGAATCCTTAAATTCTATATTTAAGCCCTGGAGAGACAGAGGTTCGCCGTTGGTGAACTGCTCTAAGGGTTCATCAGTGGCAGACTATTCAAAGTCTCATCGTGGGGCTCATAACCCTGGCAAACCCTGGTCTTTTAAGCGTTAGATTTATGAATCCTTAGATTTTATATCTAAGCCATGGGACACATGCCCCTAGAGAACTGAGGGTTCATAATCGATAGGTTATTTAAGTCTAATGTGGAGAGACCAGGCCTCAGTATTATTTCACTTAGGAGTCGCGAGTTCAGAAGTGTTTAAATATCACACTGTTGCCTCAAAGATGTTTGACCATGCATAAGTACATAGACCCGTAGTCTATGGGCACTTTAGCCTTAGCGTTAGAATAGGGGGCATACAGCCTTAGTGGGTACATCTGCCTTAGTGGGACTCATGGTCCTTTGGCTAGAGTACGTGATCAGCAGTACTAGCTTTTAATGAGTATCGTGACTCGGTGGGCAAACGTGTTTGTGGGCATACATGCCTTAGTTTTGCTAGCTTTATTGTTACTGACCAGTTTAAAGTTTTTCTATGGGTAGTGTGTTAAGATGGACAGGGATGCACATGTTTCATAAGCTTTGCTAGCTCGCATAGTTTGGATGCATTGCATTCACCATCATTAGGAGCTCATCCACATTTTTACCATGCCTTTTCGGACATGGTTTTAGGAGCTCATCCGCATTAGATGGACCATAGTTAGGAGCTAGTTTGCATTATATTGATTTTTAGCCATGGTTAGGAGCTCGTCCGCATTACATGCACCATAATTAGGAGTTTTTCCGCATTACATGGATTTTGATAGGCTCATAGCCTTGGTAGGTTTAGGGTCATACCTATTCCCCCCAAAGGAAGGTCGTAAGCATTCTTGATCCTTACGGCTTTCCTCCTATAGATTGCCAGATTTTCCTTTGTTATTGCTAACCTAGGTTTTCATGGTCAACCCGGTCCACCACATTCAGGCTTTGGTCTAGTTATTTCCAGAGGCATTTAATTCATATCGGGATTCTCTTTGCAGAAGAATAGCTTAGGCACTCTATCGCTCTTTTTCTGAAAATTAATTTTTATTCTAGACTTGTTGTCGCATGATGGACAATAGGACTTGGATGTCAAAATAAAAATTGTAGATAAATAAAACCAAATTCCCTAGCTAGGGTCCATGGTTCGTTGAAAACCGTAGACTAGGGAATATTTACCTTAGCCATCCTCCGGCTTTGAACTAGACCCGTCTCTTGCCCAAGGCTTTGCCCCCCAAGTCGGTGTTTGGCGTTGGCGTCTAGGGGTTGTTCTTTTGATGCAATGGCTAGTTGAGGCTTCCAGGGTTGTGCCCTTCGATCGAGGCTCTGGAGCAATGGCTTTCTAGTTCGTGTGGTAGCATGAGCAGGCGCGTTACCGTTCTCCTTTGATTTCTTTTATTTCTCGAGGTGTTGGGAATTTCAAGGGCTGATTGAGTGTCGACGACACGACTTTCATATCATGTATCTATGGTCTTCCTACTATGGCATTGTACACTGAAGGGCAGTCCATGATGAGGAACTTAGCCCGTTGATTGACGCTTCCTGCGTATACTGGCAGAGTTACCTCTCTGACAATTTACTTTACTTTGCCACTAAATCCGACTATAGAAGTGGATTTCCTGGTGATTTCTTGTTCGTCTAGTCCTAGGCACTCAAAGGAGTGGGTGAAGATTATGTTAGTTGAATTGCCGTTGTCGACAAGGATGCGCTTCATAAGGCAGTTCGCAACTTTCAAATATATCACCAAGGCATCGTGATGTGAAACCATCACTTCTTCTTCAGCATTATTGGCGATGCTTAGGACGTCGTCTTTGCATTCTTTTTCTATCACCATGGTGTCAATCGCGTGGTAGGTCTTAGCAGCATGGTTGTTTCGCTTGGCAGCGGAAACAGTCACTCCGCTTACTTTTGACTTTCTAGTGATGAAATTAATAACGCGATTTTGCGTTGGTGAGCCAGGCATGGCTCCCATGGAGATATTGTTCTTATTTTGTTCATGGATAAGCGTCTTAGCTTTGTCTAAGAGAAATTCCCGAAGGTATCCTTTCTGTAGCAGCTCATTCACTTCAAATCTTAGCTAGACGCATTCTTCCGTTTAATGACCATGGCCGCTATGAAAATCGCACCACTTGGAAGTATCCCTCTTATATTTCGGGATCCGCATCTTTAGTGGACATCTAACTTTCCCAAAAAAATGTACTAGATGGCTTACTATTTCAGCAAAAGATATCGCCATGTTGGACATGTCAGGCCAGGTCATGGGCACGTACTTCTCATGCTCCACTTTTGCTGAGGGGCTCATAATGCCTTAGAATCGCCTTTGGCAGATTTTCAGTCTCGAGTCGAACATTGGTTTTGTCGTCCCTGAGGGCCTTCGCATGACCATGGGTCTTAAAACTACTTTTCTGGGTTAGCTGGATTTGGTAAGCGAGAACCTCTTCCCATTGATTTGGGCTCATGCCCTAGAGAGGACATCCTCCATGGTATAGCAAGGGTACTTCATAAGGTGTTTGTATAGGTTGCCATCGACTAACAACCCTTGCCTAAAGGCAGAGATTGCAGTGGAGACGACGCAGTTGGGAACTGCTATTTTCTCTTTGTTGAAGTGATGGATGTATTCCTTAAGGCTTTCATCCTAGTGCTGCTTGATTCGGTAGAGATCGTCAAAAGTACACCTTAGAATGCGACTACTAGCGAATTGCTCAACAAAGTGATATGTTGTCGTTGCAAACGAGTCGATTGGGCCATTGGCTAGATTGGAATACCATAGTAGTGATGACCCTGTAAGGGTTGATCCAAACCCTTTGCACATGCAGACTTCCATGTGATCATAGCCAATAGACGTAGTGAGCATGCGTTGGCAATACTGGGATATGTGCGTGTCGGGGTCTGCAGTCCCCTTGTACAGTGGCATAATGGGCCAAGTGAGCCTCTTGGGGACTTTGCTAAGGGCGATAGCACCAACGAAGGGTGTATATGCGTAGGAGTTGGGGTGCTCTTGATGATTGATGGAGGTACCACTGGGAGACGCTTGATCATGTTCTCCATGGCTTCCAGCCTTCACGTAGGCTTCTAAACCATGGGCCTCGTCAGCGTTTCCTTCGTGAGGTCAGCTAGAGCCGCTTTGATGGTGAGAGCCAGGGGTTAAGGTCAGTCCAGAGCTAAGAGTTTGATGCACTCGCATCTTTTTGGCAATCTTCATCGGTGTTTCGTCCAGGGACTGCATCGATGGGATTCTATTCTTGAATCTGACATGCTTTTCGTTGTCATCGTCATCGGCGTTGGACGTCTGAGCATCTCATTATGCCGCCAAGGCTTTGAGAGTCGTATTCTCATCTCACTCCTTCAATCGATTTTCGTTCTCTCTTAGTTTCGCAACAATCACTTCGTACGCCTGCAGTTTTGCCGCGAGTGCTGCATCCTCCATTGTTTCAGGTACGACCTCTTTTGGTTGGGTCATAGCTGCTTCGTTAGATAGAGACTCGAGGTTTGCGCTCTTCTCTGATTCAGAAGAACTGCTTGATTCACTCATCTTTGTTCTTTTGTTCTTGTTGAAATCTACCCTTCTTCTAGCGCCAAACTGTTTAGGGGTTTTCTGATGATCTTTTGATAGAGAAGAACAAACACAAAAGATGTAAAGCAATTCTTTATTGATATTGTTAAAGAGATCGATTACAAAGTATGAGTTTTGAGAATTAGGTTTTGGATCCTCGAAGTAGGGCTCTTCCCTTTGTATTTATAGTTTTCGAATAAGAATATTTTCATATCTTTTATGGATAACTTCTAGTTTCGAGTCTATCTATACAATAGAGGAATATTCGCTCTACCTTGGCTTGTAGCCTTGGGTTGACTGTGCGTTCTTGGCTATGGCCTTGGTTAACACATTCAACTAGGAAGTTTGTTTATTGCCCCCAGTCTAGCTAAGGCTAGGTTCTAAAGGAATAAAATTATCCCCAACATTATCCATAAGCTTTCAAACTAATGTGACGAACACGTATAAAATTTTCAGTTCATATAATCAAATATCACGAATTTATCTTTTTTTTCATTAACAATTGAATTCATCATAAATATAAAATTTTTGGGGTTTGATTTTTATTTTTATTTTAATTTCAATTTTTAAAATAAAAATCAGAACTAAATTCTAGTATGAATTAGCATCGAAAATTATGGATTAAAATAAACAATTTGAGATTTTTGTTTTAAAGAGAAAATTTATGAGCACCCTATTACCCAATAAAATAAACTTAAATATGTTTACGGAGTGAAATTCCTTTCGCACTTAATCCACATTGTTTTTTAGGGTAAAAAATGTGCCAACAAACTATGGATTTGAATAAGTTAATCCTTTTTACTTCCATAAATCTTTCTATTAACAAGTTACCACCTCATGGTTTGAAAGAGGGTGGAGGTATACATTTTCTGTGGACTGTCAAGATGAACCCTAGATTATGTAATATCTATCGTGTAGCTAATCTCATCTATCGTCTTGACAATATTTATGAGATAAAATTTCCAAAAAAAGTTCTCTTCTAGAGTCTAAGATTTATGATAAATATGTGGTGGGTTGAGGACCAGTTTAGGCCCAGTTATAGATCTAAGTCAACACAAAGAACACCCATTTAGGCAAGAGATAACTCAATAAAGGGAAGAATTTATCAGGCAAAATGAGGGTCTGTTAAGCGAAGACCCAATAAATAAAAGGTCCATTAAGGAAGAAAGACCCATTACAATAATTAGTGTTAATATAAACTGCCTTAATATTTGTCCATACAATTCTGATTAGTATAAATAGGGGGAGTCTCATTAATATAATCCATTCTGAAAATATTAGAGAGCAGTTCGTCATTTAAAAAATTATTATTCAGTTTGTCCTCTTAATCAAGTTTTAATCGATTCTTAAATTCGCATCGTCAATCTCTTCAAATACACTCAAAATGGGATAGACATATTGATAGACCATCTATGCATCATCATAATGAGTTTGTATATTTTGGCCGAACTACTTCATTTAATAAAGTTTCTGACCCGCATTTCCAAAAGTCATTAAGCTCTTCATATTGTTAAGACCGAACTGCATCGTCAAAACATCACCTCGTCTTCATTTGACTGAACCGCATCGTCAAAACTCCGCCTCGTCTTTATTTGGCCAACCCACTTCAACCACAACGTCGCCTCGTCTTTATTTGGCCAAACCGCATCGTCAAAATATCGCCTTATCTTTGTTAGGCCGAACCGCATCGTCAAAACATCGCCTCGTCTTTATTCGGCCGAATCGCATCGTCAAAAGAACATTCTCGCTTCGTCCTTCCTTTGGTCGAACTCTACCCCCAAGAAATCAAGTCAATATCAATTCATCACTCCATTGAAGTTGAACCTCTGCTTCAACAATTGGCGCCGTCTGTGGAAACACTTCAGGAAACTCTAGACGCACGAAGTACAATTGGCCAATCATGACTACCCCAACGCCCACCCCAGGTCTTAACCCACCGACCACGCGAACTACAAATCATTCGGTCTCTGCGAGCGCAAACCTAGTGACTACAGCTGCGCTCCCTCCAAACGCGTCGGCATTCGCACGAGCATTGGCATTGGCTAACTTACAATTACTCTCGCCAACTAACTTTGCGATCCACGACGCAATTCTTCGATTCGGCATAACTAGAGCAGCTCAAGTTACTTCGGCAGTACCACCTTCTTCACGTATCGAGGAAACACTCTGGGTCATACTCACCAGAATGGATAACTTAAGCTAGCGCACAGATAGGCGATTCAAAGCATTGGTGAGCTCGTCAAGCCCACAAATCAACCACGGCGAAAGCTCTCAAAGGCCACCTATCTCTCAGAACGACAGGCCGAGCAGTTCCTCAGCCAAATGCAGCGAACCTTCTTCGGTACCCCGACAACTCCGCATGGGAACTCACCACTCCAAGCATCGCCAGTACCAGGACAAACCTCTTCTGCCGACTCAGCAAGTTACCAAACAGTGATACCAATGCCAAGGACATTCCATAATCTTGACCTTAGGGATAGTGAGATTGAGACAATGAAACGTCAACTGCAAGAAATGACGTCAAAAGTACATCAACCTGTTAGCGCTGCCCCAGAGATCGACCAGGTGCTACGCCACTCAAATGGGACCCCTTCACGGCCAGAATACGGAATTTCCCGCTTTGGGATCCAGGCAAGTTCAAGATACCAAAGTATGAAGGTAATGCAGACCCGAGCCAACATTTGACATCGTTTGGCATCGCCATGCATAGCACACAATTTCAACCAGAAGAAGCCGACGCCGGTTATTACCAACTCTTTGTCGAAAATCTTGAAGGGGAAGCACTAACATGGTTCTCTAGACTGGAAAGAAATTCTATCGACAACTTCCATCAACTATCTATAATCTTTCTTAAGCATTACTCAATGTTCATCTAGCAGAAAGCATCAACAGCCGATCTATAGACATTGTCTCAAGAGCCCAAGGAATCACTTTAGTCATTTATAGAACGGTTCAAGAAGGTAGCATCTCGCGTCGATATAACGGATGAAGCTGCCCTCCCAGCCCTGCGACACGCACTATGGTATGATTCTAGTTTCCGTGATGACTTGAAAATAAAGAAATCTCATACTTTAGAGGACGCTCTGCATCGATCCTACTTATTCATCGAAATGGAAGAAGAGAAAGCAGCAAACATTAAAAAAACATTCGACCAAGCCAATTACGAAAGAAAAACCAAGAGATGACTATCACGAACCACAATAGCACTACGACCGTGATTATGAAAAAGAAAAATCTAAGGTCGAGCCCTCAATTAAAAAAGTGTCGTCCTATTTCGTTTCACAAGAAAAGCCCGCTAAGTTGCCTGAGAACAAGATGGTTCGAGGTCGAGAACGAGAATCAATAGGGTATTGTACTTTCCACAAACAAATTGGCCATTCGATCGAGGAGTGTCGTCATCTATAGATGTTCCTAATGACCGAATTCAAGAAAGGGTGAATCGCATCACCAGTTCTTGACGTACCTTGTCAAGGTGGACCAAATCCTATCCCACCACAATGAGAACCAAGGCCACCCATGAGCAGCCTCAGGATAGCAGACTGTGACATATCGTGGGTAATGGTGGACACAAGCGCATCAGTAAACCTAATATTCAAAGATACGCTCTGACTGAATTCATCTACCAAGTTATGAACTCAAACCTACTACTAAACCACTCACATGGTTAAACGGAGAATATGAGTATAGCATTAGCATGGTCAAATTTCTAGTTTACGCCGGCAGAGTAACAAAGATCATAAAATTCTTAGTTGTTGAGAGACATGCGATCTACAACGTGATAATTGGCACACCATGGCTATATTCACTAAAAGCAATCGCCTCGACTTATCTTTAATGCTTGAAACTCCCTCCTAACCGAGTAGTTGTTACCATACAAGGCGATCAGAAAGAGTCCATAACATGTTTCATCGCCGAGCATAAACTTTGGAAAGCTTCGCAAGCTTGCTTACTTGTTACACCGGGAATCGAGTAAATGCCACCTACAAGCGACAAACTGCACAGTGAAGCAATTATTCAAGTCAAAATTGATCCTTCTGACCTATTAAGATGTGTAGAAATCGGAGTCAACCTCGATGAAATCCTCAAGAATGAGCTGATTAAATTCCTAATGGCCAACTCGGCAACCTTCGCATGGTCCGTCGAAGACATGCCTAGAATTGAGCCTATGGTAGCGCATCACGAATTGAATGTCGACCCAACCTACAAGTCAATACGGCAAAAAAGAAGAAAGCTCGGTCCAGAACGCGTCCAAGCCGTAAATGAAGAAGTCGACCGTCTAACCAAAACAGGATCGATCCTCGAAGTGAAGTACCCAGAATGGCTCGCAAATCTCGTCGTTGTTAAAAAGAAGAATGGTAAATGAAGGGTATGCGTAGATTTCACTGATCTCAACAAGGCGTGTCCCAAAGATAGTTTCCCATTACCTCACATTGACCGTTTAGTCGAAACAACAGGCGGGAACGAACTTTTATCATTCATGGACGCCTTCTCAGGTTACAATCAAATCTTGATGAATCCAGAAGACCGCGAGAAGACATCTTTCATAACCGATAGGGGAATATACTGCTATAAAGTAATGCCTTTCAGCCTTAAAAATGCAGGAGTAACCTACCAACGACTCGTCAACAACATGTTTGCTGACCAGCAAGGAGATACTATGGAAGTCTACATTGACAACATGCTTGTCAAATCTGTCATAGCTGAGGACCACATAGCCCATCTACAGTTTCCAAGTACTCAACAAATACAAAATGAAGCTTAATCCAGCCAAGTGTACGTTTGGCGTTACCTCGGGTGAATTTCTTGGATATATCATAATAAAGAAGGGCATCGAAGCCAACCCCAAACAAATCACTGCCATAGCTAACTTATCCCCTCTGTGGAATGCAAGGGAAGTACAGTGGCTCACCAGTCGAATTGCAGCTCTCAATCGTTTTATCTCACGGTCAACGGGCAGATACCTCCCCCTTTATCAACTTCTCCGCAATAACAAGAAATTTGACTAGGAAGAAAAGTGCGAAGAAGCATTTCATCAGCTAAAGATGTACCTCTTAACACCACCAATCCTAGCAAAACCAGAGGATGGCGACACATTGTACCACTATATAGCAGTCTCGCCCTCAGCAGTAAGTAGCATCCTTGTCAGAGATGATCGTGGCGACCAATGATCCATCTTCTATACCAGTAAATTCTCAAATGGAGTGAAGCACGATATCTGGTACTCGAAAAGCACGCTCTCGCCGTTATCACATCGGCACGAAAACTGCGACCATACTTTCAATCTCATATGATCATCGTCTTGACCAGCCAACCTCTAAAGAAAATCCTGCATAGTCCAAGCCAGTGTAGAAGAATTGCGAAGTGGGCAGTAGAGCTTAGTGAATATGACATCGAGTATAAATGCCAAACTATCGCTAAGTCCCAGGTGCTAGCCGATTTCTTAATAGAACTACCCAACGAACAACCAGCTGTCGATTGCAACGCGAGCTTTTGGTCTTTATATGTTTATGGCTCCGCTTCAAGACACGGTTCGAGAATCAGTATTTGCCTCAGAACCCCGAACGAAGAGCTCCTCGAACAATCATTCCGCTTAGCCTTCTCTGCGTCAAACAATGAAGCTGAATACGAAGCCCTTATTGCCGGATTAAGATTGGAAAAAGCAATCGGCGCAACAAGATTCAGAGCCTTCTGTGACTCTCAGCTAGTCGCTAATCAGTACAATAGCGAGTACGAAGCAAAAAACGAGAGGATGGATGCATATCTTAAAGTTTTACAAGAGTTGGCCAGGACTTTCCAGCAGTTCTCCAGTCCACGCTCCCGCCGCCCTAGCGTCAACATCCGACCCAACAGTTGGTCCGACAATTCCAGTGGAAACATCGATAGACCAAGCATTGAGCTGTCAGAAGGAGCGTACGCGGTACTGGACGAAGTGCAGTTGGAAAACATCCGCACAAAGGACACGGAACCAACCGAATTCGGCATAACAAACCAGGATTAGCAAAAGGATATCAAAGCATACCTTGTCGATGAAAGCTTGCCAGCATGCAGATTGGTCGCCCGACAACAAAAGAGCCGATGCGCCTTCTATTGTCTGATAGATGGACGCATGTTTCGGCAAAGTGCATCGTAAATCCTCCTCAGCTACGCCAATGGCGATGAGGCACAACTGATAATGCAAGAAACATGTGAGGGATCTGGTGGCAATCATGCGAAAGGACGATCTTTAGTGCACAAAATCAAGTGTCACAAATTCTACTAGCCCATGATGCGGCCAAGTGCAAGAAATGCCAACTACCGACCACTTAACCACATCGGCCATTCCATATCTATTCATGCGATAGGCAATGGACATCATCGGCTCCCTACCAAGGTCAAGACAAAAGCGGTTCATCATTGTCATGACCGACTATTTTAGTAAGTGGGTCGAATCTGAAGCTTATGCCAAGATCAAAGCCATTGATGTACAGAAGTTCGTCTGAAGAACATCATATGTTGCCATGGCCTACCATATGAAATCGTAACTATCAACGGCTCCCAGTTCACATCGGCAAAGTTTGAAGGTTTCTGCTCTAGATGGAATATACGACTTAACAAATCTACACCGCGTTATCCACAAGGTAATGGTCAAGCTGAAACAATAAATAGTCGTATCTTGTATGGCCTAAAAAAGCGACTCAACGAAGAGAGAAAGAGAAGAGACAAACCTACAAGTTTCGGCAAAGGCAACGGAAGATGAACCAAAGCAATAAACGAGTTCGGTATGATGAGCCAAACTGAAATCAGGGGCAACGCAAAGCTATGAAGCAACGGAATAGAAAGCAAGACCGAACTAGGAAAAGAATCGAAGAGGCTTCAGTTCGTCGAAAAACAGAGGTCGGACTTAACTAAGGAACGAAGCCAAAATCACAACAACAAAAGAAACTTCAGTTCGACAAGAACCCACCAATGATAGGAGGCAACTCAAGAAACATATTCCAAAGAAAGAACAGCGCCGAACCAGAGCGAAAGAATAGCGCCGAACCGGAGCAAACGAAAAACGCCAAACCGGAGTGAAAAACGAAGCCGAACCAGAGCAAAAGAACGGCGCCGAACCGGAGCAAGTGAACGATGCCGAACTGAAGCACAAGACGAACTGAGTTAATAGAGGCAAGCTCCACTTCGACAACTAGAAATGATCGAACCAAAAAAAAAGGAAAAAGAAACTAAGAAAATTTCTTAGTATAAATAAAACTCACTCAGAGAAGAAGAGCAANCCCTTCGGCAAACAGAAGGGGGGGAGTCAAAAAAAAAAAAAAAAGCTTGCTCCACTTCGGCAAAAGCGGCGGAATAAAAAAAAGGAGAAAAAAAACTAAGAAAATTTCTTAGTATAATTAAAACCCTAGTTGATTTCTATTTCAAAGGGCTGAATCGGAGAAACTAAATGGATGAACCAAAACCAAATGGACAAACCGGTCCAAGAATAGAAACTAAAGAGAGGAATTTACCTTGTAAAGGAGAGAAGAGAATGAGGAAGCAAAAGGTGGAGAATGGACTTTATAGAAGACGAAGGGAAGATGGGAAAATAAAATTGCCTCGATCTTTGAACTACCGATAAAATCTCGACACGTGTCAACCAAGACTCGAGTTAGGCCATATGAAGCTCCATTAACATAACAAAAATACGATAATGCGCCCGGAGGACTATTTGATAGTTGTGGGATTAGCACCACTTCAAACCCAACTACAAATCTAAGCTAACACAAAGAAGACCCATTAAGCAAGAGATAATTCAATAAAAAAAGGATTTATCAGGCAAAATGGGGCCCGTTAAGCGAACGCCAGATAAATAGAGAAGGCCCATTGAGGAAAAAATACCCATTAAGATAATTAGTGTTAATATCAACCGCCTTAATATTTGTCCATACAGTTCTGATTAGTATAAATATTTGGAGTCTCATTAATGTAATCCATTTTGAAAACTTTAGAGAGCAGTTCGTCATTAAAAAAATTAATATTCAGTTCGTCCTCTTAATCATGTTTTAATTCGATTCTTAGATCCGCATGGTCAATCTCTTGAAATACACTCAAATGGGATAGACATATCGATCGACCATCTACGCATCGTCATAATGAGTTTGTATATTTTGGCCGAACTACTTCATTTAACAGAGTTTCCGACCCGCATTATCAAAAGTGATTAAGTTCTGCATATTGTTAAGACCGAACCGCATCATCAAAACATTGCCTCGTCTTCTTTGGTCTGAACCACATCGTCGAAACTCCGCCTCGTCTTTATTTTTCCAACCCACTTCAACCACAACTTCGTCTCATCTTCATTTGGCCAAACCGCATCGTCAAAATATCGCCTCGTCTTTGTTAGGCCGAACCGCATCGTCAAAACATTGTCTCGTCTTCATTCGGCCGAACTGCATCATCAAAAGAATATTCTCGCTTCGTTCTCCCTCTGGCAGAACTCTATCCCCAAGATATCAAGTCAATATAACTTCGTAACTCTATTGAAGTCGAACCTCTGCTTCAACAATCTACGTGAACATAGAGCAAAAGTTAGGATAAAAGCAGACGTATTCTAGCTAACGTTAGATGATAGTGAAAAAGTTATAATACGTATTCTAACATACATAGAACATAAAGAAAACCTTAGAATATGTATTCTACACATGGATAAAAGTTAGAATACATATTCTACTCAACATAAAATGTAAAATATGAATTCTAGATTATGAAGAAGAACAAATAAAATATTTTTCAACATCAATTTTAAAAATTTTAAACATGTAAAATATTCTTATAAATCTATACATTTATTTTACATTTTCTTTTTTCATTTATCACATTTAAAAAAAGGTAACTTAGTCAAATTTTGTTAAAATTTTAAAAAAAATTTAATAAGACAATTAAATTTTTCAATGTGTCTCATTTTACAATTCTCCCTGAAAAGAAATTGTGAGAACATTTTTTTACTCTCTCTATTATACTTTCTTTATTCTTTTCTCTCTCTTATGTTTTTTATATTGATAAATAATGTATTGCTATAATATTACTTGGAAAGTATATTCAGAAAAAAAATTTTATATTTGTAAAGAATTATGAAATATAAAGAAAATCAATAAAAAATTCATTTAAAGATAAAATAGGTTTTGAAAATGCTAAAAAATATGTAATTGAAACACCAACTAAATTCTTTTTATATCTTTTCCTAAAATATTCATCAAAATAAATATTTCTATTGTTTAAATATGTAAATCAATCTTAAAATTTAAATATGTAAATCAATCTTTAAATATGTAAATCAATTATAATATATTACTATATATATATAGTTATTTATTTATGGTATAAGAAAATCACAATTTTTAGAAAAAAAACTAAAATTCTGAGAAAAAAAGAAGTAAAATATAAAAGCAAAAGGCTAATTTAATAATATAAATAATAACATATAAGTAACTAATAATTTATTTTTTCATAATATATAAAAAGTAAAAAAAACTTTTAAATTAATGCGAACAAAAATCAGAATTGTCTTTAGGAGCATATTAAACGTGATATTGACAAATACATTTTTAATTGTAATTTTTTTTATTAATGCAACTGACTCTAAAACTTACTATTTTTATCAAAATATCACAAATTTTTAATATATTATTATAATTAAAAATTATTTTTAAAAAAATATGATTCCGTCTAAAGTGGATTATGAGACTAATATTATTATAAAAAATGGATATATGGTTTAGTTCATCATGAGTTAAGCACCTTAATCAACATTAAAAATATTAAATCCTAACAATAAATTTACAGATATAAATTATGTCATGATTTTTTAGATATTTTAAAATTTAACTTATCTCAAAAAATTTAATAAAAGTTAACCTTCGCACAATGCGGATTAAATCCTAGTTATTATATATTTAATATAGACATCTATATATATATATATAATAATATCCATTACATCTTAACGTGTATTTATAAATGAATATAAATATATATTCTCCATATATATATATA
>OVAN01011794.1:0-12247 GCA_900406275.1 Anastatica hierochuntica | reverse complement strand
GCCAAGGACTTGGCTCGGTCCTGGCGCCAATTGGTGCCAAGGACTTGGCTCAGTCCTGGCGCCAATTGGCGCCAAGGACTTGGCTCGGTCGTGGCGCCAATTGGCACCAAGGACATGGCTCGGTCCAAGCGCCAATTGGCGCAAAGGACATGGCTCGGTCCAGGCGCCAATTGGCGCCAAGGACATGGCTTGGGCCTGGCGCCAATTGGCGCCAAGGACATGGCTTGGTCCTGGCGCAAATTAGCGCCAAGGACATAGCTTACTCTTGGCGCCAATTGGCGCCAAGATGAACCTCCGGTCTTCGGTTCTGATCGACGTCTAGATCGGCCTCTAGTTTAGTCGTCAATCGGTTCTAAAACTCATTCGTAGGTCTGGCGTCAATCGGCGTTTAGACATTTCTTCGAAACGATGTGCTTCTCCGATGGTCACGGAGATTTCATATCGTTCCGAAGTTTGTAATGTGAGGTCTTCCAAGAGTTATCCGTAAATCGTGGATGTTAACTTTAGGATTCGGGCGCTTTAGTTGTTCGCGGAAGGATAGACTTCGTTGAATGATAGTTAAGTCTAGACGTTGACCAGTCACGACGAAGGTTAGTCTAGAAGACGTTAAGTCTTGATGACGATAAGTCTAGACGATAGTAAGTCTAGAAGACGTTAAGTCTAGACGGCGGTGAGTCCAGACGTTGGTCGTGTTTCCGAGTAAGTCCGATTAGAGATGCGATCTTGGACGTTGATTTCGAGATGACCATTTTTGACACCAACACTATCCATTACGGAGAGTGATAGCCTGAATAAACTCCTGATTCCTTAGGTTTTTCTCAGATTTCCCTGGTAGAGTGCCTAGAGATATCTTAACAGCTTCAGCAATATGAGCTAACTAGATATCCATCTTCTTCACATGTGCAGAGAGAGAATCGAACTAGTTGTTGAGGTCATAATACATGCCATCAACATTAGAGTTGCTGAATTTCTGAGTCTCCATAAGCTGTTGCATCTTGATCTCAAGTTTACTCTCCTCGGGGGTGTGCTCTTGATGAAAATTCTGGAAACCAGAGTAATTCCTAGATGTCTGTCCTTTGTTCTGAAATTCAGGTGGAAAATTTTTCACGCTCGAATATTGCACAGACTTTTTCCCCTGAAAACTAGAACCCGATTTTTGCATGAACTGCTTCATTGCAGACCCTTACTGTAAACCACTGCTGCCCGTATTTTCCACCAAGCTCTTCCTAAAAATATTTCTATAACCTGAGTTTTGCAGGAAGGTTTTTCCTTGGAATGTTGGAGGAGAGTAGTTGCAGTCTTGAGGATTGTCAACACCAATGTTGCTTCTATAGTTGAAATCGGGGTGATTTCTGTAGTTCAAATTGAATCCTTAGTTGTTCTGATACCCCATGTTATTCACCTTTTCAGTATTCTCAGCATCTCCTACAACGTAAATATATGCACCATTGTCTGTGACATCCTCGCAAAAACTAACATGCCTCAACTGGTTCTACTGGCTCTTCACAAGTTGAGCCATCATCGACCTCAACTTGGAAATTTGGGCACTTTTAGAAGTTTCCCCTTTCGATCCCCTAACGTAGTCAGGAAAGTGGTTGTTGTTACTGGCAACTAGGTTCTCAATCAATTGATAGGCGTCATCCACAAACTTAGTCATGAAATCTCAATTGCTGGTTGTGTCTAGAGAGAATTGGTACCTCTCATCTATATCTCTGTAGAAGGTATTCAGTAGGCACCCCCTGGAGAAATTGTGGTGGGGGCAGTCCCTGATATATTCCTTGAACTGTTACAAAGCTTCAAAGAATGAATCAGTAGGTCCCTGCTGAAATCCTAAGATCTTGTTCCTTAGTTGGTTAGATCTGGACTTAATGTAGAAGAGAACAAGAAATGCTCCCTTGACTTCATCCCAGGAGGTAAGAGACGCAGGGGGAAGTGATTTGTACCATCTTTGGGCTTTGTCAGCCAGAGAGAAGATGAAAAACTTGCACTTCAGATTGTCTGGCGGAACATCATTGGAGCGAGTGGTGCTAGTGATTTCTTCGATCATTTCCAGATTCTCCATTGGGTGCTTTGTTGCAAGGCCATGGAATAGATTGTGCTTCGCCAGTTGAATCACATGAGCCTTAATTTCATAATCTGCCTCTCAATAGGCGCTAGCTTGATTAGGACTTCTATTCACGAAGAATGCCTCTGGTGAATCGAAATCTCCAATGGTGGGTCTCCTAGCCTGCTGCAGACCCTACAGCATTAATGACACATTCTGATTGTGCTGCGCAGCTTGTAATACATTATATCCGCCTTGCGGGAGCAACTGCAGTACTAAGCCTTGTTGAACTCAGCGTTGCTGCTCCAGAAGAGAAGGATCGTGAAGAAATTGTTCTCCTTCAGCCGCTTGTTGACACCGTGGAAGATTATGGTTGCCAATCTCAACTTGTTTCTTTGCTTTTCGGTTTTCGCGTTCGAGTCTTGCTAGTTCTTGGTTGTCAAAGGAGATTAAAGGTTCAGACCCTTATCCTCTTCTTCTCATACACCTGAAACACCAAAGAGAAGTAGAAAGAATGCATAAGTACAAAATAAAAAAAAAAATTTTAGACTAAATCCTAAATAAAGAATCTAAGGCGTTATTTGGTCCCCGGTAATGGCGCCAAAAACTTGATACTCAGAGTTTGAACCCTACAATCACACTGCAAGTGCACATTAATTCGCAGTAGTAAATATCGGGATCGAATCCACAAAGACGAGTTAAAACACTAAAATTCTTAGTTTTGGATCAAGCTAGAAGACAAAAGATGGTTGTTTGTTGTTTTTGAAAGCAAAAGTAAATAGTAGCAATGTTAAAAACGATGTAAATTCAATGGAAGAAAGGTGTCAGGCCTCAGGTAATTCGCTGGAAATCATGGTCAATGATCATGAAATTAGACAAGCAAACAATTTAAGATCCATTCTAGAACTCAAAACACCTAATTCAACAAATCTCCTCCCAGAGTATTTAATCCCTATGCATAAAATAATGAAAACTAACTCTCGTTGAATTCAATTGACACTAAGCATGCATTACAGATTAAGTTTGGATTGTTCACAAAACACCTTAACATCAATTCCCATTGGCTAAGGATATTATGCTCATCTAAGTACTTATCAAGTTTCTAAACCAATTCCCGTTGACTTTATCAACCTAAAATCATGAATTAGGTGATCAATCAAGTTCAGGCATTAAAATTCACTTAGATGAAGAATTCTACGGATAGTTTTCTCTTGTATAACACCTTAAATTATTCACTCATAAAACCATTGAAGTACCTAAAACCTAACTATGAAAGTACTCACACATGGTGTTAGAAACAAAAGACTTGATTAAATTGAAAAACATGAAATAGATAGAATAAATCAAAGTTAAGACACCTTCTCAAAAGGTTTCGATAAAGGATTCGTCTCCCAGTGCATACAACGAAGAAACACCAAAAGTCTGCGTGAAAATAAAGTCTGAATAACCTAATTTTCGTCCTCGAGTTTGTTATTAGTGTTTTTGGACTTTTCCTAAAGAAACAGGAAATAATGCAGCAAAAAAAAAATTCAGAAATCTCGCACGGGCGAGGATCGATCAATCGCCCAAGGGGATCGATCGATCGCACACTTCCGCAAATCTTCAGTATTTTCTTCTAATTGGATTGATCAATCGCCCCAGGGGATCGATCAATCTTCCCATTTCTTCATCATAAATCTTCAAAATTCTTTTAAAATTCGAGCTTTTTCTCAAGTGATGTCAATACACTTATAACGCCTAAAAACAAAAGAAAAACTTCGAGAAGCCTAAAAACATCTAAAAAATGTTATAAGTGAGTAAAAACACGAATATATCATCCAAAAATAAGGATTTTAGAAATCAAAGCCTAAAAATCTAAAGACAATAAATATAAAAGTAAGTTTTATATTTTCGTATTTATCATAACAAGATGGGAAATAATCCTCTTTCTAGGTTAAATATGATGATCATTTGAAAATATTTATTTTAAATATTGAAAAACGAACCTCTTTTAAAATATTTATTTGGAAATTTGTATACATCAAACCGAAATCGAAAGTTTTCTTTTTTATGAGGCAAGATATGATTATCATTTTAAGTATAATTTCCTTATCTATATTGTGTCATAATAAATTTTTTAAAAAAGAATTTTTTAATCAAACAAAAAGAGAAAATTTACATTCTTATCGGTAAAAGATATTCATTATTTTTAAGATAATGAGACAAATCTTCTCTCTAACTAACTCATGTTAAAATCACAAAAGGTCAAAGTAAAATTAAAAAGTAAAAGGAAATTTCTTTTTCAAAAAAATCGAAGCATATCAAATATAAGTTCTATCTGATATATATTTATATGTGCAATTTTATCCAACGCAAATAAAATAAATTTTATAACATTACACAATGTCAATAAAAATTTCTTTAAAAATATAAAAATATCTTTTTCACCAAAAAATATAAAAATACCTTTGGTATTATGTTAGGCCTTATGTAATCTTAACCATTATTAAATTTAGAGAAATTACTTAAACTAACATCAATTTATTTAAAAATGACAAGAGTAACATCTCATAAAAATGACTTACTACACTAACACTAATTTTAAAGGAAAAGACTATATACCCTTTTTTTTATTTTTTCAAGTATGATTTAAATATTAAAAAGTATAAAAAAGAATTCAAATATTAAATGGTAGTAATTATTTAGAATTGTAAGTTGGTTTTTAAACCAAAAACCCCTAAAATTAGTCATGTGTCGACCAACAAAAAATCATAATCCTCCAGCTTCCTCCTTCTTCTTTCATGATATTGCTCTCAAAAATCCAAGTTTGATTAAATCCTAACCCTAAATCTCCATATCACTTCTTCTTCTTTCTTCTTCTTTGATTAAACGGCTGCCATGACCAGTTTTCTCTAATTCGACTAAATCCTCTTTTTTATAAAACCTAAATTACAAACGCTTAAAGAATCTATATATCTCTTGTTGTTGACATGGAACATCCAACGCCCTTTTTCAAATTTCCAATTATTGCATACGGCTATAATTTGATCCATCGTTTTCTTTCAAAATTTAGGTTTTTGATCTAAGTTTTTGAAGAAGACGACAACTGATGCTTGTTGTGATATTAGTTTTCTTAAAACGATTTAATTTTTCTTTTTAAAGATTTTGTTTTTTATCCAAAAAAAAAAGATTTCGTTTTAGAGTTTTTTTAACTATTTATTTTTTAAAATTACTTATTTAACGTTTAAGAAAATTGATTTTTTGGCAATCTAAAAATTAAAACACGATTTTAACTTGGCAAAAAAAATTAATCGGTACCGAAAATTAAGGCAAAAAATTATTAGTTACCAAATTTAAATTATTTTCGTCAATTATTTTAAAAAATACAAATCAAGTCAAATAATTTGTTTTAAAAAACTGTCACCAAATAAAACGACATTGTGGTTATTATTTTCTGCATCCTTCATATATAAAAACTGCCATCAAAGCGTAATATTAAATTAAGCGGTCACCAATTAGTTATAAATCTGTTGCGTCAATAGTGTCTGCACAATAATTTCTTAGAACAGTTTTTGTGAAGCAGACTTTTGATAAGTTTGTCATCGCGTAAAATAAAATTGTTGTCAAATAGACCATAATTTTGTTGGATTGGAAATAAATCCATCTATTAAGTCTGTCGTTGATAAACAAATCTGTCGTATTTTAGAAATTTTGTCATCAAGTAACTAAAAAACTGCCAGACGACTCCCTGATGAATATCACTTCGTATAAAAACCGTCATCCAAAACAAAACTGCTATAACGTTACACAATTTTTTAACATAAATATGTCATACGTTATAAGTCTGTTTAAAAATTCTGTCATATGTAATAAATATGTCAATCATTAACAAATCTGTCAGTTAGTCACAACAGTATTTCACAGCAGATTTATTATCAGGATCGAATAAATTAGCGTCATTTTAGTAATTTTTTAAATGGCATTTTCGAAAACTAATATATTGTTTACAAAGGATCAAAGGGGCATTTTAGGTACACAAAATATTTTAGTAATAAATTTTTTTTGTGCCAATATAGTAATAAAAACATATTTTTGCGTCATTTTAGTAATCTTCCCATAAATTTAAGGTTATAAAGACCCTAATATAAAACTCAAACAAAAAAATACATTATAGTTTATGTTAATCCGCTTCTCCAAAGGAAGAGTAACAATGAAAAATAAAAACAAATAAAAAGGACAATATTTTTATAAATTTTTCGAAACCTCTAAGTTCTCGTCATGGTTTTTACGTGACAAATGATCAGTCCTTATCTTGTCGGTTTCAGGAAGACATGGGTTAACAAAAACATCAGTCTATTGTAATATACAATAGCTATCAAGATACCTCCAACGTACACATTATTCTTTAGATCGAAAGACACATCAAAACAAGGTCGGCCTAAAGGACACAACTTCCTTGAACAGAAATTTCCAACGTTCACTACCTCACCTATTATATCTGCAAAATTTAAAGATTTTTTATCAAAGAGACGACAACCAAAACAAAAACATATACGACAAATAAATAATAACTTACCGACAGAATAAGAAACCCCCTAAAATATCTTTAAACGCCGAATGAATTGTCTGCCAATAAGTGGTCGCAGACCAAATATCCATAGTCCGTTCTTGATATTAAGTACGTATATATTTTCTCAAGACTCTAACCCTTATTTTCCAAGGATACAAGAGATCAACGACATCACATGGTGTGTATATGGACGTTCATTTTTCATGCTTTCAATTTGACTCTGGATATTATATTTACCAAGGTAAACCTATGAATCAAGCCACCCCAAATTAACAACTACTGTATTTTTGCATGCACATAAAAATAATCAGAGTCATTAGTTGAATATGAATAACAAGAGAGCAACATAAATCAGAGTAAGCAAAAAACTAAAAACAATGGACAACTAATCGCACAAGTATGGTATACGAACACAAAATTTCAAAATCGAAACACACTCACCATCATAAATCGACAATATTTTGCCCACAATTTTTCAAGAGAGGTGTCTTTATAAGCCAACCAACCGAGTTTTATATTTATACCTAAACTATAAATAAAGCTAAAGAAAAGAAAGTTGCACGTATACTTACGTTAAATTATGGGTCTTTGCATATGCCCAAAACTAATAATTTATGGGTCATCAAAGTCGAAAACACTAAAAATCAATTTCTTAGATAAAAAGCAAAGAGAGGCTAAAAAGTTGTTCATGAGATAGTTACCACACAACTCTCTAATTATACGATGTTCTCGGTAGATATGAATCCATTAAATTTAAGGAACATAACAAACCCTAAAACATTGTGCATGGGTTAAAGGTTCTGAATGATCCGTAATTTGCGTTAATATAACATGCTATTTGTGATTAGACGAACATAAAAAAAAAAGTTAAGGAAACTCGTATTATTAAAATAAATTATTCGCAACACACAATCATAAAATCTAAATAAACTACGATAAATAAAATCAACCATTTATTATCCTTAAAAATGAAAATAAATGACAAATTATTAAAGAAAGCCACAAATTGTCAAAAAGAACAAAATAGTTGATAAAACCGATCAAAGACGTCGAACTTTCTTTGGTGGTTGATAGTCACCGTCATCGTCGCTAGAACTTGAAGTAGACCCCCAAGGTGATCTTCGATGCATTATCTGATAATTCATCATAATCATCTACCTCATCATCTTCCAAAGTTGTATCACTACCATTATTTCCATAATCACAACGATCAAAACAATCAACATCAGGACCATCCTTCAAATCATATGCATCGAACTCTAAGTCTTCACCATCACTTTCAGTTTCACTTCATCCTCATCACAATCCAAACTAGCATAATCTACCCGTGTACCAACTCGTTTAAGAACCGACCTGTCCTGCAAAACAACGTGTGGGACGAACTGATCCTCTTCATCGCTGGTGTTAATGTAAAAAGAATTATCCAAACCACCATTACCATGCCCTTACAAACGGCTCAAGAATCCACTACTGGACGATTTTTACTATCTATGATGGACATATCCTCCTCATCATCGATATTTATATAGATGGGAGTCTGAATGTTCGATCCTTTAACTACAAAGAAGAACGAAAGAGAAAATGTGGTATAGAAAAATAAACAACAACCAGGACAACCAAGAAACACCAATAAAGAGCATACCCAAACTATTAGCTGGAGTTGAAACGGTGGAAGCTGGAGTTGTAGGAAGCTTTCTTTCTCTACAAGTAACTAGTGTTGGGACTATTAAAGTCCATGTCCAACTCTCTCTAGAGATATTAGTACAATATTGTCCGCTTTGGGCCCAATTGTCAAAGCCCGCACGGATTTACTTTTGGGTTCCTTCCCAAAAGGCCTCGTACTAATTAGAGTTGGACATCTCTTTATATATTAGACACTCCTTTGTCTAATTTCCGATGTGGGACTTTGTTTGATATCTCACATTCTCCCCCTCAAACTAAGGACCACACCTAACTCGTGTGTTTCTGAGAATGTTTTCCCACAACATCACAGGTTCTATGATCTTCTGACTAGTTTCTGCCACAGACCTCTTCCTCTTTCGTCTTTAAGGATCCCATTCCTACTTGAAGGGTATTTTAGTCTTCTTGCAGATTCTTCGTCATCCCGTTCTGATACCAATTGTTGGAATTTAGTTCTCAAATCCCGTCCCGATCTATTTGTTAATTCATGGATCTAAAGACATAAAGATTGTTTACCCAGTTCACGGTATCAAACCGCTACATTTGGGGAGAGTTTGTCCTCTCAATATACTATATGAGAAATCGGAAAACACCTCCGATGTGGTTTACAGATTAATCTCCCTCTCACAATGAATTAAGGAAGAAGAAACTCAATGATTCTCTAGTGAAAACTCTTATTTTCTCTCTAGCTTTACGAGTCACCTCTAAGGTGCTCGGAACCCTCAGAATTTGGGATTAAAGATTTCTCTAGGTTAGACTCTTGTATTTATATCCTTTGGATTTCCTTTTCCTTGTAGTATAAGAAATTTCTTTTTTTTCCTTTTCCTATATGGAAAAACAATGTTTCCTTTTCTAATTATGAAAACCATAAATTTGTCCAAATCTTGAGATGACTGAAGTCCGATAGAAATGATGGTAGCAAGAAACACAGAAAAAAAAACACATGATTGTTCAATCTACAAGACCGAGTTTTCTTCAGGACAAGGTTTAGGAGGTCACATGAGGAGACATAGAGGTTTAATAGTAAACAAACACAAACGCAAACACTACTTCAACAACCAAAATCGCGATTTCATCATCATCAAGCCATCAAAATCAAGAACCTATACAACTTGAATTATATCTCAATCTTCTAGCACTAGAAGATGAATCAAAATTCGTGTTTGCTTCCAAAGATCAGATTCTTAACTTCATGGCACCGTTTGATTGATAGTTATCATTAGTTAAATAGTTATTGCAATTACTTTAAATATACTTTGATGTTAATCATTAATAATGATTCATTATTAACCCTCTTCTTATGAATTGGTTTATATTGGTTCTTGTAGCTTAACATAATTGATTGGATTAATTTCATTGTATTCACTGCTTCATGATTTAGCATATTTTCAATAATCATAAACGATAAAGAGTTACATACACAATAATATATACTAATATAAATATAACACTTAACTTTGAGAGAATGATTAAAGGATGATAAGGTATGTTCCTTGGAGAGTGGATGAAGCAAGTGACGATGACTTTTGCATAAAGTCACTTCGTTTGTTAGCTTTCACTAACCTCTTTCGATGATTCACTTCCGTTCGGAAGTTTCTTTTTTTTTTTTTTTAATATATTTTTAATAATTTATACATTTCACTTTCTTATAACTATCTTTACTTAAATAAATCAAAAAATGAAATCTTTAGTAATTTTTAAAAAATCAGAATTCAAAGCAAGGTTAGTTTGTATACAACGTAGGAATATAGTACAGATGTCACTCGATCCTTACCCTAAGTTATTTACTGTTTACCATTTTCTGAAAGATGGATAAAATATATTTTCTATTGCGACCGGGTAAATGTTATTTAGAATGTCTATATTAAATTTGCAATGGTTTATCTTTTGTGAGGTGGTTAGATGCGTAGAAGTACTCAAAATGGACGTGAATTGTTTGATGCCACATATGGTGTGCCTTTTGGTTTTCGATTTTTATACTTACAAAAAACGTGTTTTTTTTCAATTTCTCCAAAAATGTATTGTTAACGGGAGTTTACAAATCTAAAAGGAATCAGAATGTGTTTTTTTAAGAACAATATAGTGGAAATCGCCATGCTCGTACATCGCACGGGCTAACACCTAGTAATAAAATGCTCACTCTTTTGAATCAGAAGAATCGGAGAATGAAGCAAACTTTGCAGAAAAGACTGGTATTGAGTTTTTTTTTTTTTTTTTTGTTCACCAACTGGTATTGAGTTTTTCTACGAAAAGTTAATATCAGGAGCTTTCGTAACTAATGGCGTGTTGCAACCTTCGTCTGTTTATTTCATTTGCGAGCATATTCGCACTTCTAGTTCTTCTTTTTCGTGCTCAAGACAAATCATGTAAACAAAAACAAACCACTTATCCAAACACATCAGCACAGTAGATACGAAGAGCATTTAACCTTGGAATTGATTGTAAGACATCATGATCAAAAGCTAAAAGAGTCTCATAAAGATATAGCCATGTATATAGCTTTATAAATGTATTAAGACACTAATAAAGGGTTATTAACATTTTTAAAGAAAAGAAATGTACTTTTATTGTATACTAGGTGTTGGAGGTGAGTTTCACCCTCTCAAAAATCCGGTCTAGGATTCGATCCAAAGAAAAGCAAACCGAATGCCCATTATAAGATTTAAGAGAATCCAATTCAAAGTCTTGGTCAAATTCATTGTCAAAGTCTTGGTCAATGTTATATTAATGGTAATTAATATGGCAATTTATTTCTAATTAACGGCCATAAATTGCTTTCCATAAATTGCTTTGTTTCAACCAAGAAATCAAATATAAAAAGGAAGGAGTAGTGCTAAAGAAGGAGGATGAAGAGAGTTAAACAAAGAATTCCTCACGAAGAAAAAGAGAGAGATAATGCAATAGAGAACAAATGAAACGATTCTTTGAGAGACACAAATATATACATGAAGATCTAATTCCAAATCCACATATACGTTTGCACTCGTTCACAAGGAGACTCTCGCTCATCCATTCCCATCTCGATTCACATGTTTGCCATCATAGGAAAGTCTTCCACACACTCTCGCTTATGATTTCTATATCTTTCTTTAGTACTTGCCTATTAGAAGAGAGCTTCTAGCTCTTTTGCTCTCCGCCAAGCTCTTTAGCTCTCTGTCTAGCTCTCTAGCTCTCCGCCTAGCTCTTTAGCGCTCCCGCCTAGCTCTTTAGCTCTCCGCCTAGCTTTCTAGCTCTCCGCCTAACTTTCTAGCTCTCCACCTAGCTCTTTAGCTCTCCGCCTAGCTATCTAGCTCTCCGCCTAGCTCTTTAGCTCTCCGCCTAGCTCTTTAGCTCTCCGCTTAGCTCTCTAGCTCTCTGCCTAACTCTCTAGCTCTGTGCCTAGCTCTTTAGCTCTCCGCCTAGCTGTTAAGTTCTCCGCCTAGCTGTTTAGCTATCCTGACGAGTTGACGACTTGACGAGCTGACGGGCTGCAACCTGATGAGCTGACAAGCTGACGACTTGACGAGCTAACGAACTAACGACCTGACAAGCTGACGACCTGACGAGTTGACGACTTGACGAGCTGATGACGTGACGACCTGACGAGCAGACGACGTGACAACATGACGAGCTGAAGGAATGACTTAGATGTGCACCTGAATAGAACACCTAACTGGCTAGTTGAATGAAGGAGCTCTCTCGAATAAACTATCTCATGGATGATCAATAATGATGAACAAAAATTCTTGGAATCAAGCTAATTATACAAAGATTTGAGACCCTTTATTGTGGGANAAGTGACAGGATTCGTAAGATAGATTAACGTGAGCGAATACAAAGTGAAAAAGAGAACGGATCAAAGTATGTAGAAAGCGTAAACTGAGAACGATTCGACAAACACAGTTAACAAAGCAGTTAAGGGTCTTATTCGAATTTCGAGATGGGAGCGTGCGCAACCGGTGTTTAAGCCATGGCCGCAAGATCTGTTGGTGACA